>JAADXN010000372.1:0-25901 GCA_023337875.1 Pythium apleroticum | reverse complement strand
GTCCTTCCGATAAAGACAACAACGGGAGTGAGAGAGAGAGTGTGTGATGTAATGGAGTGGTGTGTACCCAAACAAGTCATTTCGACATGATGCAGCTGGGTTCCCCAGCCACTACCGAGCCGGAACGGCGAGTCACACAATCCATTTGGCAAACTCGGACTCAGGTCTTCAAAGACTCAGATCATCATCAGACTCAGGGTATCCAGGAGGTCCACGGCATCGGGAGTTGTGAAAATGATGGCGGGACGAGGACGCGGCGGCGGCGGTGGGCGCGGCGGCCCCAGCGTCGCGGACGGCGACTGGAAGTGTCCGAACCCAGGGTGTGTTGATGCGCTGTCTGTTTGGTCGGTTTGGCGGTCGATGGAGAGCTCATCACTGGTGCAAACAGGTGTACAAACGTCAACTTTGCGCGGCGCACTGAGTGCAATCGCTGCCAAACGGCGCGTCCCGACGGCGCTGGTGGCGCCAGCAGCGGCTCCGCAAGCGTTCCGCTGGATGCGCGTGGTCCTCCGGGGCTGTTCAAGGCCGGTGACTGGGCGTGTACTGTGTAAGTCGTCGCGTTGTGGCTGGATCCTCAGTTGGATGCTGAGCTGTTAGTGGTTGCAGATGCGGCAACATGAACTGGGAGCGTCGCTCTGGGTGCAATATCTGCAAGAGTCCGAAGCCTGGGATGCCAGGATTGGTAAGGACGTTGTATTGGATACACGTGTGAGCCAATCAACTCACGGTTTGCGTATGATCTCCACAGGATGAGAAGCGCGACGGCATTGGTGGCGGTTTCAATGAACGCCAGCAACGGTACGATCTCCCACGCACAGCTCTGTTTCGCTCGCATAGCTAACTCTGTGGCTTCGTTGGAGTAGTGTGGCGTCCGCGAAGACGGAGGTCGACGAGGACGGCTACGACGACTTCGGTGTGAAGAAGAAGGTTGGTGCCGTTGAGCCACTTCGTTCCAGTATGCTTCTCATCCCCTGAGCTTCTCGTGTGCAGAAAGTGAAGGCCACTAAGGCTGAGCGTGAAGCTGCGGCGCTCGCTCGTCTCAAGCAGTCCTACAGGTGTGTCTTCCTGTCCTTTTCACTGGGAGGTTAGATCTGAACTCACGGTCGTGTGGCTCAAATGACAGCGCTGTGATTCTCCCCGACGACGCGACGCCTCAAATGACACCGCACGCGATCCCCTCGCATCGCCCTCCGCCGCCGTCTTCTGAAAGCACTCGCCCAGCAGACAAGAGACGCAGCGCCTCTCCACAGCGACGAAAGGACTCTGACAGCACAGCAGGCCGTCGTCGAAGCCGCAGTCGCAGTCGCGAACGCCGTCGATCGCGGGACCGAGCACGCAGCCCGCGCCGAGACTCGGGCCGCCAACGAGAACGGAGTCGCTCGCGCAGTCGAGACCGAGGCCGCGGGAGACGCTAGCATGCACAAAGGGACTCAGGGCCGCTGTTTGATGGAAGGCATCCACACTCGATCGGAGTTGCGGGTACGAGTGCGCAGTGGACGTTCCATCAAACAAATAACATTATATAGCGACCGTGGGTCCGTGAGTTCGTGCTCGGAGGGCTAGTCGGCCGACACGTAGCCTTCATATCAAAGTACTAGTGCCGTGGTAGTGCGTGAGTGGAAGGGGGGCCTTCGAAGCCGCTTAGGTGTGCTGCATGATGCCGCGTGCGCGATCCACGATGGCCTTGACGTAGACTGGCGTGATCTCAAACAGGTTCTTCAGGATGATGTCCGGGATGTTGGCGGCCTTCGTTCGGTCCTCCGAGTCCTTGTCCACGAGCACCTTCACGGACCACAGCATCAGACAGCCACTGCCGTTGCCGTCGTTGAAGTTACGCAGCGAGACCCTGTTCAGTTGAATCAAACACAATCCAGTTAGAGAGCCACCCACAAGGAATCAAGCGTGCGCAGACAATGATAACGTACGTCGTGGTCTGGTTGCGGCGAATCGTTTCAGCAGCCTTCGGGTGGCCCGGGTCCTGCTTGACCGAGCGCGTGATGAAGTAGACGCTGCCGTCCGGGTTTTCTCGCTTCTGGGTGACCACCAGGCTCTCCTCCTTGATGGTGCCGTTCGGCTGGCCACCGTCGCTGCCCATGGTCAGGTTCACGACACGTCGAATGTACTTGGTCATAGCATCAATCTCATCCAGAGTCTCTGCCGTCTCCATGAACGGGAACTTCTTCTCGAACGTCGGGTTGCCCACACAGTCCCAGATGTCTTCGACGACCGAGGACGCGTCGCAGTTGTAGATGTGGTGGCGGAAGAAGATGCCCATCTCCGTCTTGCTCATCTCGTACTGCACCTCCAGGCCAAAGTACGTCATGGTCGGGTTCTTCGGGTTGCGGAAGGCGTTTTCACAGTCCAGCAGCGCCTTGTCGGCACCGGACATGGCGTCGTTGGCGAGACGGCGCAGCTGGTCCTGGAAAGAGCTCGACGAGATTTGCAGCGCCGACGACGGCGCTGGCGTGGAAGCGGCCGAAGAAGACGCCGAGGCCGTGATGGTGTTGACCAGAGCAGCGGGCGTCGTGGCGGCACCACCGGCGTTCAGGATCAGATCCAGCGAAGGCATCTGTGGGACAGGGAGGTCAGATGCCAGATCACTGGGTGGAGAGGACAACAAGCCACGAGTGCGGTACGTACGTTGAGCAGAGGCTGCTTGGTGAAGTAGTCCTGGAGGCGCTGGATGAACTTCATCTGCTCCATCAGCGTCTTGCGGAGGAACTCGTTCTCCTGGTCGACACGGGCGCGGATCTCGGCGTGCTGCTCGGCCTCCTGCTTCCAGCCTAGCTCCGTGTTGTGTTCGGACGGCTCACTCGACTGAAGCACTTCAATCTGTTCCTTGAGGTCCTTGACCTTGGCGCGAAGGGCAATCAGTTCGTCCTGTGTATCATCACCAGCGAACAGCGTCAGACAAAGTCCATATCATATTACACCACGCATGAGCAACACATACCTTTTGGCGCTGACGGTGCTTTCGCGCGGCCTTGGCGATCTGGGCACGGCGCTTGGCCTTGGGGTCTTCGTACTCCTCCGGCTGCTTGCCATCGTCCGAGTCATCGCCATCCGCGATCGACGGCGTCGCACTGGCGGGGGCCTTGCGCTTCTTGGACGCGGCCGGCGCCTTCGCGGCAGCCTTGCCCTTGCCGGCGGCAGGCGACGGCGTCGTGGACACAGGCGCCGGCGCACTAGCGGCTGGGGTGCCCGCCACCGACAGCCCTGGGATCGACGCGCCCAGGTTCTGGAACATTTGGTTGTTCGCGGCCATGAGCGGGTTCATGCGGTGGATCGGGGCGAGCGTGCCGGCGCCAGGTAAATTGCCCATTCCCATGGGCATGTTCATGCCCATGGGCAGACCGAGTCCAGACGGGTTGCCGCCGCTCATCATGGCGTGGTTGAGCGAGGCCGTGAGCGAGTTGTTGTTTTGGGCACCAGCGCCGTTGGGGTTGCTGCGCGAACTGGCTTCGCGCAAGAGGTTATGGAAGGCGTCCATGGTGGCGTCTGTCTACGGGGACGTGCTTGAAGCTGCAGGCTAATCGTCGGGGATCGGATCCACTCGCACACACACAGGCGTGTCTTCTGGCTGTCCGTCCGTCGAGGTGGTCGCGTAGAGAGATACGCAAGCTTCCAGCGTAGCTCTTGGCAAACGGCTTGCTTCTTGGTGAATGGCGCGTGGGTGATTACGCAAGGGACCAAGTGCAGGCTCCCTTGGCAAGTTTACGCAATGGCGCGGCCCCCCCAAGCTCCACGGCCTTGAGGCAGAGGAAAAACCCAAAAGCACACGAAGAGAATGGGCCAGCTGATCGGTTGATGGATGCCAGGGGACCAATCAGACGGCGAGGAGGTCATGTCGCGTGCCGACGATTGGCGGAGCTTCGGAGAAGCAGCTGGTCATAAGCAGCTGCAGATGCGAAAGACTAGGGTTCAGTATGAACCAATCACTCGGTGAGGGCCAATCAAAATGCCGGATGATTACGGTCCAGTTACCCCAAACGCAGCTGTTTGCCATTGATGAGTTGATTGCAACATCAATGTGGGCGTTCGTCTAAGTACGAACAGCCCAAATGCGCAACATCTCACATACCCAAACTAACGAACATTTGTCGAACCCATTTCAGTGACATGTGACAGTAGCGACCAAAAGTTGTTGGTCATCATCAATTGCGAGATCGGGAATATGGAGCCACTTGGATCCGCCGACGCCACGGCGCCCCAGGAGCCGTTGCGCTTCTCCGGCAAGACGAACACAAAGCCTGAGAGCTCCTGCTGTGGATCCAGCAGCTCGTCATGCGCGAAGGAGACCGGTAGCTGTTGCAGCGCTCCTGCCACGAGCAGCGACGTGGTCGTGCGCAAGCCGCGCAAGAAGGCGTCAGAGGCTGCGCTCAAGCGGCGCATGGCCAACCAGATCCCAGAGTCCATCCAGAACGACCCGGAGCTCACGCGGGCCATCGAGCAGCTGCCGTGGAACTACAACTTCGAGATCCGCAAGACCGTGTGGCGCATCCAGCAGGCCGGCAGCAAGCGCGTGGCGCTGCAGTTCCCGGAAGGTCTGCTGCTGTACTCGTGCGTGATCTCGGACATCATCGAGCGCTTCACAGGCGCCGACACGATCATCCTGGGCGACGTAACATACGGTGCGTGCTGCGTCGATGACCTCACGGCCATCGCGCTCGGCGCCGACTTCATGGTGCACTACGGCCACTCGTGTCTCGTGCCCATCGACGTCACGACCATCAAGATGCTCTACGTCTTCGTCGACATCACCATCGACGTGCAGCACGTACGTCATCTCACAACTGTGTACGAGCTGGAGAAGTCACTACTGACGCCTGTGTATTGGTAGCTGGTCGAATGCATGAAGCTCACGTTCCCGCAGGACAAGAAGATCGCGCTGATGGGCACGATCCAGTTCGGCAGCTCCATGCACCTCGTGTCCACGCAGCTCAAGGACTACTTTGCCAAGCTCTACGTGCCCCAGATCAAGCCGCTGTCCCCTGGCGAAGTGTTGGGCTGCACGTCGCCCACCCTCGACGACGTCGACGCCCTTGTCTTCATCGCTGACGGCCGTTTCCACTTGGAGGTAAGGCATCTCCACTTCTACTACTATCCCATGACGTCTACAGTGCTCATTTGTTGCTTTTTCCTATTGCTATCACCAGTCGGCGATGATCCAGAACCCGCACATCCAGGCGTACCGATACGATCCGTACCCCAAGGTTCTCTCCATCGAGAACTACGACCTTCCGCAGATGATGCAGATCCGCCACGAGGCGATTGAGAAGGCCAAGTCCGCGCAGCGTTTCGGCATCATTCTTGGCACGCTCGGTCGCCAGGGCAACCCGCTGATCCTGAACCACCTGAAGAAGATGCTGGAGATGCAGGGCAAAGAGTACTTCATCCTGCTGCTATCGGAGATCTTCCCCGACAAGCTCGGCGTGTTCGGCGAGGTCGACGCCTGGATCCAGGTTGCGTGTCCACGCCTGTCCATCGACTGGGGCTACGCCTTCCCGAAGCCACTTCTGTCCCCATATGAGGCCGAGGTCTGTCTCGGTGCGACGACGTGGCAGGAAGGGTCCTACCCGATGGACTTCTACGCCAAGGACAGCGGCCCGTGGACCAACTACCACCAGCCAGCCAAGTAACTCGGGTCAGAATGTGATGTAATGCTAGTATGGTACAGGCACAATTCGTGTATGATACTTTGGCGTGTCTCCCTCGAGATGTGGGGTGTGGTGTTTTATGGGTTTCTGTGGCTGGTCGTTCAGTTACCTGTAGCTCTTCGTCAACGAGGACCTCAGATCACAGACGAAGCCACTTCTCGCTTGGGGCATGGCGGCAATGACGGGTGGAATTTACAGATCTCCCTGTTCAAACATCAATCAACACACAATCAGCCACTCCAACATGAACAGCTCCTGCATCAGCCAACGTACTCGTAGATGAGCTCCTGGAGACGCAGCTTGGTCAGGTTTTCCTTTTCAAAGTCAAAGCTGAAGTGCGAGTCCGCGACCGGCTCGTCGTCGGCGTTGTGGAGCGAGTCAAAGTACGGGTGCTCCAGCGCGTCCTCCACCGAGATCCGCTTGGACGGGTCAAACACGAGCATCTTCTCCAGCAAGTCAATCGCCGCTGGCTTGGCCGCTGCGAACAACCGCGCAAGCGGGATGCCAGGCTTCATGGGTTGGTTCTTCATGAATCGACGCGCCTTCTCGCTCGTCACGAAGTGGAGCTCTTCTTCCGTGGGCGTGCCCAGCTTTTCGCAAATGATCTGCAGCTGATGGATGTAGTCATCACCTGGAAACAACGGTCGACGGCCCAGAAGCTCGGCAAATATACAGCCCGTTGACCAAATGTCGATGGCCTTGGTGTACTCCTTGGTCGAGAGCATGATCTCCGGTGCGCGATACCAGCGCGTGACCACGTACTCTGTCAGATCCATGTTCTCCTCGTCCGGCTCCACACCTCGCGCGAGTCCAAAGTCACAGATTTTGAGATCGCAGTTGGAATTCAGCAGCAAGTTGGAAGGCTTGAGGTCACGGTGCAGCACATTCGCCGAGTGGATGTACTTGAGTGCGCGGAGGATCTACACGCAAGCGAGTCAGGTTCTAGAGTTCATTTTGGTTTTGTGGAGAAGCCACTGTACCTGGTACAAGAAGTACTGGATGTGGTCGTCCGTGAGAGGCTGGCGCGAGTAGATGATGCGGTGGAGGTCCGTCTCCATGAGGTCGGAGATGATGTACACGTCGTCAAAGTGGTCGAGCGACGCCGGCGGCAGCAGGTCCACGATCGTGATCACGTTCTCGTGGTCAAAGTGCTGCAGCAGCTTGATCTCGCGCAGAATGCGCTTGGCGTCGACGATGTCTTCGAACGCCTTGGAGATCTTCTTGATCGCGACTTTCTCACTGGTCTCCGTGTTCTCCGCCGAACTGTAAACCATAATAAAGACAAAGCCACGATGTCAGTGAGACCTCACGTGCAAAATGCTGCTGGGAGTGGAGAGCTTACATGACGACGCCGTAGGCGCCGTGGCCGATGGGCTTGAGCAGTTTATACTTGAGGTCGATCTCAAAGTTCGTCCCGGAGATCGCAAACGAGTGTGTGCCAGGCCGGACAGGCGGCGGCGCGACGGGGGCCGTAGGTGCAGGAGGCGGTGTCGTCACATCCGATCCTTCGGTCGTGGTGGATGCTCCAGGCGCACGGCTGTTGGTAGTCGACGGAAGGCGGGGCGAGTGTTCGGCGATGGGTGTGTCGCGTGCAGTCGCCGCGGTTTTATCGCTGGCCACCGGCGCTGTGTGGGCGGGGAACTGGGTCGAGGGATTGATGGTGGCCATGTCGCCGATGAAGATGGAGAAAGCTGTGTGATGGAAGACAAACGAAGCGAGCGGGCGGCTTTGTATCAATCGTCGCAGTCGCGGAAGTGGAGTCGGGGACAGAAGCGCCCGTGGAGTAAGCCGTCACCTACAGTACGCTGAATCGTATGCCTGTCGCGGTGTGGAGGGCGAAGTGGAGACGAAGACCGTGAACCGGATTGGCCGTCACAGAGGAGCGAGCGAAAGAGGAAGCGGCGTCTGGGTGGGTTTCCTGTGAATCGTGTGAGCAAGCGAGCGGTACTACGCCGTACTGTGCTGTGCTGTGTGTTCCGTTCCTGGCCTGTGGCTGAAGCCTGGGTGTTTGCAAACGAAGCGTTTCTATCGCCGCCCCTTTGGAAGATCGGCCACTTCAGCCACCTCACAGTCAATACCGCCCTCTAAAGCTAAGCGGCAGTAACGTGCGCAAGCTAAGGGCTGCAGTTTTCTGTTTTATTTCTATTTGCCGCGTCGCCGCGTGTTCGTTTTGCGAGGCAGCAGTCCGCGCAAGTGCCCGTCTCTTTCAGTGCAGCGTACGTGCGACCGATCAGCACCCACGGCCAAAAAGATACCCGCTCACACGCTCACATACGCATACACACACAGCTACACTCAACCAGCCACGTATAAATAGCAGGAAACTGCATCAACGGACAGCGGCGACGACGCGCGCGGAAGAGCCGGCTCACTCGGAGCGAGCGTGTTGTGCCTCAATATAAATGATCTCCACGAGCAGCTCTGAAGGCCGCAGCAACCGCGATGCATTGCACAGAAGCCAACGCTGTAGATGCCACGGCCAGTACGCTGCCTCACAGAGGCTCTGTCCTTGTGTAGCAACCGCAACCATCTCCGCAGCGTCGTGGTTTCCTGTGACATCATCTCACTTGCATTCCGTTTCCGAAAGGACGCGGAGCTCTCCAAGATGGCTTCAACTTGGGGAGGGAACCCGATATCTTTTCTTTTCTACCAATCAAAAGCTTCCAAAATCTCAACTCGCTCTACCATTGGTTTATATTCTGTCTAGTTCACTTAGTCAAGGTTTAACCTGTGTTCTCTAAACGAGGTTTTATCGATCCCGAGAGCTATCCGATCCGGGGGGTCTTTGCAATCTTGTGGGAATTGCTTTGGCTCGACGAAGACAAAGGAAGGATCGCTAGTGCTTAGTGACCGACTTCCGCGAGGCGAATATGGGCCAGGGACAGAGCGGCCTGCCGCGCCAGTCGCGTGACGAGGCGCAGAAGAAGAAGGAGGATGCCAAGAAGAAGAAGAAGTTCGAGCCGCGCGGCGGCGCCATGACGCGCAAGCGCCGCAAGAAGAAGGGCCCGGCGGCCGCCGTCAAGATCCCGACCGTGTATCCCACGGCCAAGTGCAAGCTGCGTCTGCTCAAGATGGAGCGCATCAAGGACTTTCTGCTGATGGAGCAGGAGTTCATCCAGAACCAGGAGGTGCTCAAGCCCAAGCAGGAGAAGGACGAGGAAGAGCGCTCCAAGGTGGACGACTTGCGCGGCACCCCCATGGGCGTGGGCACGCTCGAGGAGATGATCGACGACAACCACGCGATTGTGTCGTCCTCGGTCGGCCCGGAGTACTACGTGGGCGTCATGTCGTTCGTGAACCAGGACATGCTCGAGCCCGGCTGCTCCGTGCTGCTGCACAACAAGGTCATGTCGGTCGTCGGCATTCTGTCGGACGACACGGACCCGATGGTGTCGGTCATGAAGGTGGACAAGGCGCCGCTCGAATCGTACGCCGACATTGGTGGTCTCGAGTCCCAGATCCAGGAGATCAAGGAAGCCGTCGAGCTGCCACTGACACATCCCGAACTGTACGAGGGCATCGGTATCCGACCGCCAAAGGGCGTCATTCTGTACGGCGAGCCTGGTACGGGTAAGACGTTGCTGGCCAAGGCCGTCGCCAACCAGACTTCGGCGACGTTCTTGCGTGTTGTGGGCTCGGAGCTCATCCAGAAGTACCTGGGAGATGGTCCGAAGCTCGTGCGTGAGATGTTCCGCGTGGCCGACGACCACGCGCCTTCCATCGTGTTCATTGATGAAATCGACGCGGTCGGTAGCAAGCGTTACGACTCGAACAGCGGCGGCACGCGAGAGATCCAGCGTACGATGTTGGAGCTGCTGAACCAGCTCGATGGTTTCGACGAGCGTGGCGACGTGAAGGTGATCATGGCGACCAACGCAATCGAGAGCCTCGATCCGGCTTTGATTCGTCCAGGTCGTATCGACCGAAAGGTATGTGTAGCTGCTATGGTCTGCAGAGAACGAGCGATGTGTTGACGATTTGTGTGGCTCTGTAGATCGAGTTCCCACTGCCCGACGTGAAGACGAAGCGTCGCATTTTCGGCATCCACACAGGCCGCATGAGCTTGGCGGAGGACGTGGACCTCGAGGAGTTTGTCATGTCCAAGGACGAGCTGTCGGGTGCCGACATCAAGGCCGTGTGCACGGAGGCCGGTCTGTTGGCGCTGCGTGAACGCCGTATGCGTGTCACGCAGACGGACTTCCGCAAGGCGAAGGAGAAGGCCTTGTACCGCAAGAAGGCCAACATCCCAGAAGGTCTCTACCTCTAACTCAGCAGCCGCCTTGCAGTGGCTTTGCTGAGAAAGATATGCATGGATTTGAAACTCGGAACTCGTCCTTCGTATTACTCGTCGTTACATCTCATAAACACTTCACTTCTTTCTTTACTGGCTTTCTTCTGTCGGGTCAGATGCCCGAACTCGCCGCCACGAAGGCAGCGGCAGCGGCACTGGCGGCATCCACGCTGTCAGCTTCTTCAGGCGACTCGGCCCCGGCGCTGCGGGTAGTGACTGTCTGTCTTGCTTGCTGTTGCTGGCATCGGGCTGTGTGGTAGACCTGGACGGCAGTAAGGACCTCCGGAAGACCATGGACGATCTCTTCTTCGGCCCTTTGTCTGTGGGCGCTGCCAGCTTCAGCAGCAGATCGAACGCCGTGACGAAGTACAGCAGCTCCTGGGCCTCCTCGCGCAGTGCCTTGCGTCTCACGGCCGCCTCCTCCTTGCTCTCAGCCGCTTGCGGCGCATCGAACGCCCGTCTTCGCCAGCTGTGGATAGCTCGTCCCCACCGCCGCATCCTCTCGGCCGTTGGAGCTGCGAAGCAGTGTACGCGCTCGTTGCCACGCGCCGCGCGCAGCACGCCCGTGGCTTCGTCGAACTCCGCCTGGGTGGCGCTGACTGTGAACTGGTTGGGACACACGCTGTCGCTCTCGGCGCTCACAGTGACGCGGATGTGGTGGCGCGTGAGTTGGATCGCGTCCACGAGCTCGCCGTTCGGCTTGGTGAAGCACCGCAATGTGCCGTGCTCCAGCACGCAGAACCAGAGCTGCACGTGGCGCTCCTTGTTGGAAAACGCGAGCAGGTATCCCTCCATTCTGGAGCTCTCAGAACACCGAAGATAAACACTGGCGGACGTCTCACGAATGGAGTGCGTGGCGTGGAAACCGCGAAGGATTTCGAGGAATCATGGTGGGAGACGACCCATCCACAGAAGCGAAGCTCACATCACTGGCGTCATTGACGAAGAGCCACACACCGGATACTCACGATGGGACAACACCTCTTACGGTGGCCTTGAGTTGCGCGCATGTCGCAGAAACAGAGTATGTCACGCCAGCCGGGTTTCCCGAGTGTAGCCATCTGGTCAGGAGGAGCTCACGAGCTCACTTTGAGGGAAGGGCGCGAAAGCAATAATTTCCAATCTCTCTTTCTCCGTGGATCGCCGCTGGCTCAAGCGGCTACGACCGCCGCTCCGTTCACGCGCCTGAATAAATATCGCCGAGGACGATCGAGAAGCTCAAGCCAGCGGACACTACAAGCTACAACTGAATCAAACTTCACAAAGCAGACAATCGGAGGAGGCTAGCGATACGAGCCCTACACAGCAAACCACGTCAACGGTGAGTCCTCATGTGTGAGCCACTTCCCCTGTGTAGGCCGTTCGTTACCTTTGGGCGGTTGTACGGTGCACCGCGAGGCTGCGGAGGTCCGTACGAATACCCGTGCGGTGGCCCTGCGTGGCCCTGGGGTGGCTGGTGGTACTGATCCGACGGACGCGGAGGCGCGGCGGCATACGAGCCTGGACCGTACACACCATACTGTTGTTGTTGCGGTGGTTGAGGCAGCGGTGGCGCCATTGGCCGTGTGTAGCTCCAGTCGTGCGGATGCGCCGCGCCTCGCGAGCCGTTCGGATCACTCCCGTAGTAGCCTTCGTACCCACCTGCGGGCGGGCCGTAATACTCCACAATGCGCTCATTTTTCCTACCATACCCAACCTCCGGAGGCGATCCTTGCCAGCCTCCGCTCTGTCCACCATCGTAGGCAGCATAGCCGTCCCACCCGCGTGCAGCTCCGCTGTGGCCGTACGCTTGGCCACCTTGGGTGTAAGGCATCGCCACAGCGCGGCTGCCCACGGGTGGGGAGCGGCGAGCCTTCTTTGATGGCGACGACCGCGCAGAACCAGAGGTCGCTTGGCCTGCCTGTCCACCGATATGGTTGCTCCGACTGTAGAGATCCGCGATCTCATGGTAGAGAGACGCGGACCGCTCGTGGAGAACCTGCAGTAGATGCTGTGCGGCAAGTTGCTTGGAAACCTTTTTCGAGGATCCAATACCCTAGCGATCACAGTCAGCGCCACCGTTAACACAGACATCAACAGCAAGTGCACGACCAGGGGACCTACCTCGGCGGCAGTGCTCCCAGCCGTCACAATCGTCTTGAACACCTTCTCACCGCCCACTTCGTGCGGCACAGTGTTGTAGTTGACAGACGTTCCTCGGTGACGATTTTGGTACTCCTGGATGACCTGAGCGGGGGTCTTGATCGAGAGATCGAGGCAAGCCTGGGCAACAAAAACGCTGGAGTGAGCAAGCAGTTTGACTCCATGAAACACCTACGAACAGCATGCCTGGAGAACTCGAGGGTCGCTGATGGACAGCGTCTTGAACTCTTCCAAAGTCTGCAGTGAAATGAAGCACAAGGTGAGAACGCCTTGATCATATCCTTGCCGAACAAAGCCTTGCTTACCATTGCTGAGGTGCTTGGGGAAACCTTCTGCACGGCTTCTTGCTTGATCTGCGGTGATACAGCATGGCGAGGAAGCGGGGGATTCTGTCGAATGGGCTGTTCCGGCCACTCAGGTGCTGACTGGTCAGGCAACTGCGCTCGTGGCTGCTGGAGTGGCTGCTGGAGTGGCTGCTTCTGCAGAGACTGCTGATGCAATGGTTGCTGAGGCGCGGGTTGCTGGGATGCAGCAGGCTGAAACTGTTTAGTGCGGGATCGCTCGTCGTGAGTCTGAGATATCACCTCCTGGATCCGACGTTCGACTTGCCGTTCGATTTGCCGCTCTGGAGATCGAGCTTGATTCTGCACGGTACGACTCGCCGCTTGCGTACTAGGCTCCGGTTCTCCTTGAGGATTGACTGCGTGAGTTGGCATCTCTTCATGGTTCAGCTCGGGTTGCTTCGGCTCCGCTGAGTTCTTCTGGTCCTCCTGTTGTTTGGCCTCTTCTTGCCTTGCTTCAGCTCGCTTGAGCTGTCGCTTCAGAAACAGCGCGTCCTGCTGCTCTTGGCTCTTCAGCTGAAGGTCGACGCGCCCTGATTTCTTCCACTCGGCCCAAAACTCAGGTACACTACAGCATACAACTGTTAGAAACAGCCCAACCTCAAGGCAAGCTACGGCAGACGCACTATTGGTTCAGCACGGCTTCCGCGGCGGCGTCTTTCGCGAGAAACTTGGTGAATCGCTTCTCCGTGCGATACTGCTGACGCCCAATTCTCACAGAGCACGCAATCGGGTGCTCACGTTCTGCCCACAGCCACACTCCACAGTGTAAACATCACCAACTCTCATCAAATGAACCCAAGTCTTCGTTCGTACCTCCAGTCTTCGTGTAGTTGTACTGAGGGCAGCGGCCCCACGCCGCCACAGAGAAGTCCTGGCTCCATCAACCACCAATGCGTCAGTAAGCCCACACAAGCTTTAAGGAATCACTCTACCGAGCCATACCTTGAGGACAGTGTGGATCGATTTGTTCTCGGGGCTCGAGACAAACTTCCCGTCGACCTCGATTAGGGGCAGCGCATCGCCCTGACGGCGCAGTTGAATTACTGGTGGCTCCCTCACCGCCGTCGTCAGCTCGCCAGCCTTGCGCTTCCGTGAGCCCGTTACCTGCTCAGGTCGCGCTGGTGCCGGTTGGTGCTGCTCAGCGTACACAGAAACGTTCGACGGTCAGTGCTCGTCAGGAAAAATCAACGGTGACAGTCACGCACCGGCCTCGGTTCTTCAACTGGCTGGCGCTGAGCGGCAAGCTGGGCCGCTAGCTGAACAGGAGTCGAGCTAACGCCTCGACGGCTGAAGAGACTGAGCGGCGGCACGTGCGTCGTCGCCAGGGTGAGAAAGTCGCCGCCGATCGCGTCCAGCACGTACGGCTTGGTCCACGTCACGATCTGGAGCTCCGCATTCACAAAGCACGGCAGCCCCGAGTCGTGCGTCAGGCGCTGCCATCCAGGCGGCAAGCCAGTGTCCGGTGGTGCCCCGTGTGTCGTCGAGCCATTGCTGTGGCCATTGCCGGTGCTGTACTTTCCCGCCGGAGGCGCAGTGATGAGCCGCACGACGCGCGTGGGCTGCTGCTGGTCGCTGGGCTTGGTCTGCTGCTTGCCGTGGTCCCTTTCGCTTCCACTGACGCTTCCGTTGCGGCGTGGCGCGTCTACAATCGCACTGAGATGCATGAGCGCGTCAGCCGTGGCCGCTGCGGCGTCGGCCGCGACGGAAGGCTGCTCGTCACTGGTTCTCAGCCGACGCGGCTCGTCCGCGAGCCGGACTTGTGGCGCTGCGGCCTTCATCTCACGCAGCTCAAGGCTGGTGTGAAGTTGGTCCATGCGTCGGTGAAGAGCAGTGCTTGCGGCGTCCGTAATGGGCGAAGGAATCCGTGCCCTTGGGCTGCCTTGGGTGTGTCGCTGCGTTTTTCAGCCTTCGGTCGAAGCCTGTCTCGCAGTATCCCAGGAGAACCTTTTCAGCCAATCATACAGGATAATGTTTAATTTCAGCCAATCATATCACAGAACGAGATGTTCGTTGGCAGTCTGAGATAGAATGAATAATGCCTCTGCGCCCTGGGCTCGAGGTGCGTGATGGTATTGTATGGGGGGTAAGACTAGTGTACGGGGGGACTACGATAATAAACGCACGTGTGCGTGGCTCAGTTCTTCCATCTCGAGCTTGTGTTGGACCTGGTGGACGACTGGCGAGACTCATTCGACCGAGAGCGTGGCTGCCGCATGGCCAGCTCCTCTTTCTCCTTGCGGAGACGGGCGATCTCCTCTTCCAGCTTCTTGTTGCGGACCCACATCTTCTTGAGGAGCTTCGTTCGCTCCCCTTCGGATCCGTCGTCACTGGGCACGTCGTCGCTGTCCACCATCGATGGGTACTCCTCCAACGGCTCCGAGTCCGACCCCGAGTTCCGTCGCTTGGATTTACTGATATCTCCGCCGCCATTATCTCCCTTGAGCTGCTTCTTCGTGAGCTTCGACTGGAGCTCTCGTACTTTCTGGATCAGCTCCGCGTTCTCCTTCTTCACGATCTCCAGGTACTTGATCTTCTGCTGCGGGTTGTTGTTGCCTGCCAGCTTCACGTTCTCTTTCCACGCTCGTTCGGCTGATTGCACGGCGTTGTCTCGCTGTATCTTCAGGTCCTCGATCTCCACGCGGAACGTCTCGACGTACGCCTTCAGCGTCTTGATGGTCTGCCACAGCTCGTGGATCTTGGCGTCGCACCGCTCGTGGATATCCTCCGGCTCGGCCCCCAATCCGTCGATTCCCAGTTCGTCATGCAAGTCGCCGGACCGATTCCGCCGCCGGTTGGTCGAGTCGACGCTGATACTCTGGTCGTTAGCGATCTGGGCCAGCGCGTCGTGTAGCCGCAGGTTCTCTTCCTCAAATTCCTCGATGTTCGAAAGCAGATTCGTGTTCTCCGCATCCAGCACGGCGATCTTGGTCGCCCACTCTTCGATCTGCGCGTGGTGTTCCGCCTCCGCCGCCACTCCCGCGAGCTTCTGCTGCTCCATCTGCGCCTTGAGTGAGTCGTTCTCGAGCTGCATCGCCTCCAGCTTGGCTTGCAGCTCCTGCTCTTTCGCTGATGGCGCCGACGCCGCGACTGGCGCATTAGCATTCGAAGACATGTCCATGAAACTCGGGTGCTGCTCGAGAGTTGCCGACAAATTCCACGTATCGTTGAACGGGATTTTCTCCTCCGGCATCACGATCATGTCCACACTGCCGCGCACCTTCTTCACTGGCGAGATGCCGTCAAACGAAAGCCGCTGGTTCTCCAACGGCAAGCTCCTGCTGAGCAACTGCTTCTCCTGGCCCGAGAGTCGTTTCATCATGTTGTGCAAGAAGAACACCTGCTCCTTCATGCCCTGGAGCTGCGCGCGCAGTCGCCGCACCTCTTCCGCGTCCGTCGTGTTGCTGCTCACCGCGCGGCGCAGCAGCAGCCCGGCGCTCGGCGGCGGTCCGACCGCCACACCTGCGCCTCTACGTAGCGGCGGCTCGCTCAGCACGCCAGGCGAGCGCGGCACCACGGCACCGCCTTCCATCACCACGACCATCTCCGGCTCCTGGTTCCTGCCCGCCGTTCGCTCGGTCTTGAGCGCCTCGCGCTTGGTCGCCTCTTTCGTCCTGGGCGTGGCGGCTGTCCCAGCGGTCCGCGGACTCGCGTGGCGCGTGGTCGCAGGCCTCGCCATGCTCGTGGGCTCGGGCTCTCGGCCTCTTCGCGTCGCGGACGATGGCGCAGACGATGGGCGCGCGGCCGTCGCGTGCTGTTTCTCGCGCATTCCGGCACGGAGCTCTTGGTTATGTTATGTTGCTCACGCGGTCGGCCCGACCAACAACAGGGGGGTACTAAAGACTGAGTCGAGCGAGTCGGTGGCAGCAGTCGTGGCGATTTTGGAACAGAGAGAGAAGGGGAAGGGTTCACGACACGATTATCGAAGGTTCTTTTGACCAATCAGATCAGGTATGTTTTCGCGAGGAGACTGTGTCGGGCGTACAGTGCTTCGAAGTAGGGCGTAGTTCACGTGAGGGACTTTTGACTAAGCAGGGTGCTTTTGGACTAATTTTGCCAAAATAGGATGAAACTGACAAACCAGGGTGCTATTCACAAAACTTTGACAGACCAGGGTATATCCCCAGTACAGTGACTATTGGGTCGTTGACCTCTTGGGACGATCGCGATAACTTCACGGCAAAGACGCGTGTGGAATAGCCAAGTATTAGCATATATTGCAGAGATAAGTGGCTACCATGATCAACTCAGCCGGCACCCGGCAGATGCCGTGAAGACGAGCTCGGCGAGTGGGAAAAATGCTCAATTTTGCGCATGTGTGATCACCCTGGTCTGTCAAAGTTTTGTGAATAGCACCCTGGTTTGTCAGTTTCATCCTATTTTGGCAAAATTAGTCCAAAAGCACCCTGCTTTGTCAAAAGTCCTCACGTGAGAGCGGAGCTCGTGGACAAAGGGATTTGGAGGCGCGTTATCAAAGGCGAGCGTGTCTTCATCGAAAAAGTGGGGTCAGCGTCAAAGGAATGACCCGTTTTGATGTTCTCTCAACGGAAAACGGCGGGGAGATGATATTCGCACTGGGAGGTGATTCGGACACCCTAAGAATCTCCCCGGACACCCTGCAGAGACGTCAGTCCGTAATATTAGCCAATGGGAAGACGTGCAGTGATATCCATCATGGCAAGTGAAGTAGCTACGATTCTTGCTGTCCTCACAACCAAACTGAAGGAAGGCCAGCGCTATCAACTTCTGTAAGACTACCAGTGTTGAATGAGGCCGTGAGTTGTGGTGGTGTTCTTTCCGAGATCTCGAAGGCTGACGCCTCACGTCTGTTTCCCTGTGGTCCGACACCGCGTCGTCCTCTGCGAGATCCTTGTGGTTGTCCACGTGCTTCCATCCGCGCTCGCGTTCGAATGGCTCGAATATCCGCAATCGTCCGCGGCTCGAGAACTCGAGGCGGCAGGGACGTAGGGGCTAGATTGCGGTTGATCCACCAGTGAGCGTGGAACAATTGTGGTGATAGTGGATAGCTGCTTGCCTGATGTTGGTGAAGCTCGTGGATGCATGGAAGTCCGTGTGTGCGGCGGTACTCGCCTGTGCATGGTCTCACTGACGGATTCATGTGGAGCAGCGAGTCACCTATCTTCAGAGCGTGGTTGTGAATGATCTTGACCACTTCAGCACACAGTGGCTTACAGAACGAGTTGAGGATGCCGAGTTCACTATCCGAGAAAGCTTGTTCGTGATTCTCCACCGAATCCTTCCACCAGATGTCGTGGACCGTGAGAAGATCGGCGGTGGAGTTACATAACCAGCGTTTCATCGCTGCCTGATAGCCTTCTACCCGCGAGGTGGTCTGCATGCCGAAATGAGTGACGGACTTTGTCCAACAATGGACAATTCGAGTCTTCCAAATCTCCAACCAGGTTGCTTCAATGTACTTCGTCTCACCATCATCGAGTGTGCGTAGATTCTCGAGGCGTTGCATATACTCGTCTTCTGTCGGGGCCTCAGTTAGTCGAACAAAAGCAGTGCAAAACACTGTGTGCTCCTTCGAGTCCATGTACACACGCCTTGTCGGTGTCGATTTCGACTCGTCCAGTACTTTGTGGAACCGATGCTCTCGTACATGTTTTTGCACATCCTTGAATATGTGCCACAAACACAGAAGCGATGGTGCGTCGTGCCACTGGGTCTCAAGGGCATTTAGCAAAGCCTCGTCTCGGTCGGTGAGGATCACTTGCGGCAGCGGGATTTCTTCGTCCACGAAGAGACGACGCAGACAACCAAGAGCCATTCGAAATTGCCCTGCCGCTCACTTCATAGATAGCACTGAGCCAGGTGAATCGTCGTGTTCATACCCGTACACCCGATAATGTTGAGCAGCGGTAGTCCAAAACGATTTGTTTTGTCGGTGCAGTCCATAACAATGACGTCACATTTGTCTTTGAAGATTCTCACGGCCGGACGATACCCCACGAAGAGCTGATCGAGATGGCCGTCACCGTCGGTTTGTTGGTCGGAGAAGTAGGTGGCGTCGCTGCGCAGACGCTCGAGCAAGTGTTCGATGGTAGACTGACCACCCAGTACAGTAGTTCGGTTCCGATGGCGTACATTTTACACGTCTCTTGCCGTGATTTGAATGCCAGGTTGATTGCGTCGTAAAGATGCTAATGTCACCGCTGCCTTCTCGCCCACAATACTGGCATTGTTTATTGCCGCAATCACAGCTGGAGTTCGTTCCTTGCGTCGCCGTGTTGGATGTGACGACGGCTTGCTCGACGGTTCGTGGTTGTGTGTGCACTCTCTTCCATTGTACAAGAAACTCCAATTGCCTTCCATGTCTGCTGCGGGCTTTAGTAGAACCTCCATAAAGCAGTCACACTTTCGTGACCGGGCGTACGGTTTCTTTCTCGACTCTTCCGTCAGCTTTCTTGTGTTGCGAAGCGTACAGTGGCGATCGCATGCAAGAACGACATTGACTAGTTGGCCGTCCACCTTCCGAGACCACTTGATGACAACGGTGTAGCCGTGATGAGCCGCAAATGCGTCAACAGCATCCACTGCAGCGTCGACGGAGTCAAACACACCGCCGGCGGCGTGGCATGGAAGTGTGACAGTAGTGGTATATATGAGTGGTACAAAGGCACATTGTGAGAAAAACTGGCTGTCATTATGTGAGTTGGAGCTTTGCAGTGTCGATAAAACATAACCATACCCAGAACGAACAACAAAAAGAGTGAAACATTCATGTTTGTAAACGCAATTCAAAAAGACAATAGCGGAAAGCGTCCAGACGTACTGGCTGAGTAGTCACCCATTCAGCAATTTGCGATGAAGATCTTCTGCACATGCGCGAAGGTCACGTTGTCCATATTGCGCGAGCGTAGTCGTTGTGGTTTCGAACACGCTTCGCTTCCTTAGCATTCGCCGCCCGATCCCCCACAGCTTGGGATCACACGGCTTCTTCTTCTTCTTGCGGCGCTGGAGGCTGGAGTGATTGGCGAAAGTCTTCCTGCACTTGTAGCACTTCTTGATCTTGGTGGGCTTCTTCTTCGTCGTCTCCTTCTTCACCGGCGTTCTCTTGCTCTTCTGGCGAGTGATCACCATCCTCTGAACAAATTAGGAATGATCAGCCCGTAGACTGTGGCCAAGGCCAAGTTGATGCTCACAAGACTTCATCGCTTTCCACGCGAGAACGTGGGGATTTCAGTGAAAGGCGCGCGGCCAAATTTGGAAGGATAGCATTGTGGATTTCACTTTGATAAGGTAACTATCATGTTGTGGCTTCCTGGGGAGACATCTCATGGAGGCGCTGGCGGAAATCCGAGTATTCTTCCTCATAATCTGCACGCGTGAGGCGGATGAAGGTATCACAGAGCTCATGGTGCGCTTTGGAGTCTTTCCACTTGGGCTGACGAGGTCTGGATAGGTTCTCGTCCAGCTCTTGATGAAAGGAGTGGGCGTGGGCGTGGCTCTCAAAATCTTTGATACTGTGCCACAGGCCGATGGAAGCACTTCCTCGAGCGCATTCAAAAGCCCCAAATCGCGATCCACCAATATCACTTGCGGAAGGGGTGTGTTGGAACTTGTGAGTGTTTCTCGAAGTTGTAACAACGCCCAGCGGTAGTCTTCGAAAGTATCCCCGCCATAGAAAGCCTGTGCGAGATGTATCGTCGTGTTCATTCCGGTGACGCCGACAACATTCAGCAGTGGCATGTCGAATCGGTTTGTCGTGTAGGTGCAGTCCTCAAACGAGAGAAGCGTTGGAGTCGGTCCGGTATATCCACCGTCGCGATGGTGCGCGCACACTTCCCGTGGTATCGTTGCGATGTTGCGTGCGGTCTCTATTTGAAGAACTACTTCTTGTGCTGATCTCGGCTACCACCTTACGCCTGCCGCAACATGTCTCAAACATGGACTGGCTGCAAACTCAGTACGTAGCTTTGGTACACTTGTACCCTTTCTTTGGGACGAGGGTAGTGCGGCTATCCTAGGTCATAGTGCGAATATCTGTGCATTGGTTTTTTCAGAAATTTTCGTTTCAAACGGACGTCTAAATCCGTATTTTATATTTTTTGCAGTTTTTTTCGCACGGGCATGCTTGACTCGCGCCACCATTTCGAATAACAAGCTGCCGTGGCTCACAACGCGAGCATTGCCAGAACCAAACTTTCCGCTGAGCGTAAGCCGTATGAGAAGATCGTGGCGTCTGGCAACCTCGCCAACAGCGACATCCTAAACACCGAAAACATAGAACTGCTCCTCGTTGACCTTTGAGGGGACGAAGAAGACGGCATGCTGCCATTGATCTCAGTGGAGGAGACGGATGAACAGCTCACCCTAGCTGCAGCTCTGCGATCTCTTGACAGCCCGGCGTCGATCACGGACGATTTCCTGTTCGCCGCAACATGGAAAGTCTGAAGACACACCTCAGCGCCACGCCCCCTCCTTACATCAGTACATTCGACCATTCATGTTTTTCGATTCAGCACCATAAAAAACGTTTTTAAACCGTTATAAAACCCGTTTTTTAACAACGGTTCTCTGACTCAACCAGACCAAAACCAGCCTGATCACGGAGGTGTGGCGGAGAGGCCTAAATCCGCTGTCCTGCATGGGGGTATCAAGCAACCGCCAATTCACAGCAGCCGATTTTGAAATGTCATAACACCTTCTTTCGATCAAATAGCTGAAATATTGATGGAGTTGTCAGCATGTGCATGGAGCACTTCCACGGCATCTGACACGCCATTTCAGCTGCATCGTGACCAGACATATTCGATATTGGAGTTTCTCTATGAAAAAATGATTCAAATATGGTGAATATTGCATTATGCGGGACATTGGCTGCGCATGGGGCACATCAGTACAACCGTTGGTGACACAGTCCCAATCAGGCAGCCCGTGATCATGCGCATGTGCTGCCAGATGCTGCTTTGGTGGAGATCTCGATGGCATCTCCCAGCGCTCCGCCTGGTTGCGTGGGCACACTCGTTTCGCTCGGGCAGCGACTCATTCGGCCCTGGCGACTCTGGCAGCGACTCGATCGGCTGCGTTCTCGACTCGTTCGGCTGCGGTTGCGGCTCGTTCGGCTCTGGCGCCTCCGCTGCGACTCTTTCGGCTGTGGGAGCGACTGGTTCGGCTCTGGCTGCGACTCGTTGAGCTCTGGCATCGCCTGGTTCGGCTCTGGTTCGGCTCTGGTGACTCTGGCTGCGACGCGTTTGGCTCACGTGAATCTGCTGCGACTGGTTATGCTCTGGTAGCGACTTGGTCGCCTCTGATAGCCCCGCGATCGTCATTGCATTGGTGTCGATGGCCGGATCCACGCCGCCCTGGTGCACTGCGCCAGAGTTCCTTCAGGTATTCTTTAATGACATCAAGACTCGCGAAGTGAGACTCAGGTACAGACACAAAGACAGTGTGGGAAGGTATCGTTCTATTAACACCTTAAGGATCTTTCGTTCAGCGTCGGATTCGGAATCATTTCTGTAGTTTTGCACGTGATCAAAGGTAAACTCACTGAAAATGACTTCTTTCTTCTACCACTTACCTTTCCCGCGCAAAAGACCCTTCCCACACCGGGGAGCCACCTTGCATTCCAGGCAGCTGACCAACCCGCCTTACATTCCAGGCAGGAGTTGCTTCAGTCACTGATGATGCCGACCGTGTTGGCCTGGTGACGTGGAGTCACTGACATCAATAATCGGCTTGATTGCGACCTGCAGACAATGGAGTTAGGATCAGACTAAATCACTCCGACAAGAGACTCACTTGTTCTCCACCAAAGTCTGGAGCACGCGCTGGAGCCGCCTTACATGCCAGGCAGATAATGACTGGATTAAATCCACCTCACACAACAAGGAGGCCTTGCTTCATGTGCTCGACGGCGGCGCTTCTCGCCCAGCCGCATCCACGCTCTTGACGCCCGGACAACCTCTCATTTCGCGTGCGTCCAATCGAACTTCCGACTGCTGGCGCGGAGGAGGAAAATGGGGAGTGAGCCTTGGGCCAACGCCAGCCAAGGCCCTTGGCTGGCCATACTTGCGCCGAGACGCCATCGACAGCCTTGCCACACTCCAGATGGGCAGGGAAACGTCGCCCAACTCAACTTCAACTGTCGCCACAGTCTTGCAGCTGCCATTGTCCAATCAAACACGCTTCGTGATAAAAGATCTTCGTGCGACCAGAATTTCGAAGCGCGAAGATGGAAGACCTCTGGTCTTAGACCAGCGCATCTAAGCGCAATCTTTCCGTCGTTCTTCACAACATGATGTTGAACATCACCAGTGATCAACCGCGGCGAAGATTCTCAGCCAGGAGAGAAGTCGATGAAGCATCCTGGGCTCGCGTCAGACATATTCAACAAGCTGGTTTATGTGTTTGTAGAGTTCTCTACCCTCCTGTGTTTGTTCAAGACAGCATGCATTATCATAGTGAACAAAATTGTGAAGGGTAAGGCCAGGTTGGTGTGATCTATGGCTCTCGACTCGAGAGTCTCGACGACTGTGCTGTCAGAAGACATCTTGCGCACTCAGGGATGGTTCGTTCGGCGTCCAAAAAACGAGATTGGTGTCAAAACATAAGGTTTTTTAGGCTGCACTAGAAGAAATGTGGGTCCGACCATAAATGGAAGGATTCCAGCATAAAAGGCCGGCTATTTTTGGGTCAAAATATATGCAAATCCAGCTGTTCCTGGAAAGCTCTTCACAGCCCTACTAGCTTGTGTAGGACACTCCAAACTAGGTATGTGATGTGAAAGTAAGGTAGGCCACACTATACGAGCCCCCCCCCCTTGCCCGTTGATCCATCGCGTGGCGGAGAATGCTTCCACAAGAGAAACCTCCGCAACACCTCAAAGCATCCACACAGGCTACTCTTTCTCAAGAAATTACCCCCTCCTCCCTCAGCACCATGCGGCACACCTGGACCCAGATCAAGGCTCTCAAGTCGGAAGAGGCATTCGACGACTACCGGGATGAGGGGATGTGCTGTGGTGCCATCTTCTTCACCAAGGCTCACCAGAGCTGTACCGTGTACCGTCTGCAATGGCGACCACGTGATGATCGAGCGCCTTTTAGCGTGCAAGAGTGAGACGTGTTGGGACGTTGGCGATTGCAAAGTCCAGTGGAAGGCCCGGCAGTGCACTGCTCATGACAAATGGATCATCTTCATCAACGAAGCATCTCATGCGCGTGGCGCTCTACCGTGCTTCGTCGTCCTGCCACCCAAGCTGACGAAGAGAATGAAAGCATTTGTTTTCGAAGAAGACGAGCTCGGAAAGCCCCCCCCCCCAGATCGATTCTGGCTCTGTTAAAGAAGAAGTTCCCATCATCCAGGCGTGGTTGTCCAACCCCAGCACAGCTCCACAACTACCTCAAGCGTGCGCGTCGTGACATTGGCTCGAAGAACTCCATCCGATCTATTCGAGAGTTTGTCCGGATCAAGGTTCGCAACGTCGACACAACACCTGTGGATGATGCGGTCGTTTTCGGTGCGTCACTTGATCTCGAAGGTTTCGCCTACGTGGGGTCAGGGGAGGATGACGATCCATTTGTCCTTGGTGTGACGTCGGTACGGCTGCTGCGGAACGCGGGTACTTACGCCGACGGGACTCGCTTTGCGCTGTTTCATGCTGACGCCACGTTCAAGCTAAGTGATATGGGCTATCCAGTCATCGTGTGCGGAATCACGGATCAAGCACGCGCGTTCCAGCTAGTGGCGTTGTTCGTGGTGAGCCGTCGGCCATCAGCGGATTACACTGCCTGCTTTCGGAGCCTACAGCGTGTCATCATCGATAATTGCGGGCGTTCGCTTCATGTCTCCGCGGTCATGGGTGATGCAGAAGACGCGCAGGTTTTGGCGGTTCAAGCTACGCCCCAGCTCGCCCCTGCGACGGTGCTGATGTGTTTCTTCCACGTCCTCTACAACGTCCGCAAGAAAACGAGCAACTGGGAGACAGAAGAGAGGCGTACGGCGATGCAATCGATCATGGAGATGCACTTTTGCTCAACGGAGCGTGAGTTCTTCAATTGTCGTGACCGAGAGCTTGCCAAGTGGAAGGCCATCTCTCAGTTCAAGAAGTTCTTGGCGTATTTCGAGCCGCAATGGCTTGAAGGAAGGTTTTGGCGCTGGCAAATCTACCACACTCCTGGTGCGTTTGCCGCGACAAACAACCCGTGCGAAGTCTACAACGCAGGAATCAAACGGTTCACCCAGCGCAAGCGATTCCATATGCGGCTTCTTCTCACTAAGCTGTGTGACTTAGTCGAGATTGCAGACACTCAAGCGCCCGTCAATGACGACTACGTGCCAACACCAAGTGCAGACATCAACGCGGCTGCCGATTCTATGCTCCAACGCGAACGAGTCGTTGTGAAAGCTTCAAAAACTCCTCGTCTGTCCGTGTTCGCCATCTCCGACGTAAGACACCGGCTTCTGAGGAGGTGTCCTCAGCACAAGAAGATCTTGGTAGTGTCAACGAGTAGATCGAAGAAGAAGATGAAAACGCAGCCTTCCGCGCAGCCTTTGATCTGAGTGAATCAACTGTGGATCAGCCTGATCCTATCAGCGCAGAGATTTTGCGAGGAGGTGCTCCAAGCAATACGGAAGACGACCCTGATCCGGAGCTGCAGATGTCCCACGAAACGGAGCCGGACGAGAAGGAGAAAGAGAAAGCCGCCGAGCTCTACGTGCGGGCAGTCAAATGGACACTGGTTGGTGCACACATCAACGGTATGCCCGACGTGGGGTGGGTAGTCGACACCAAAAAATCAACTTGTGAGTGCGCGTACTTCGCGAAGTTCAAGATCTGCGCGCACATCGTCATTGCTCACCGTCGACGGAACTTACATGCGTTAGGATGCGAGGGCACCAAGTTCCTGAAAAAACGCAATTTGGGAAAGCGACGTTGCCAGGCAGCAATAGTGCGTGCACGAGGGCGAGAGCGGGGCCAAGGGCGAGGACGCGGGCGAGGAGGGAGTCGCTCCAATGCACGCCACAGTGACGGAGATTCAGGAGAGTCAGGACCAAGACCGTGATGTGATATAGTGGTTTGGAAAACGTACGCAGTCGTTGACTGGGCTTGCACCTCGGCGAAGGGGTAGCGCCGGCGCTGAGCCAAATGTAGAGCCGATATACTTGGCATACCCCGGCCCGGCTAATACCTCACATTGTGTACCCTTTATCTGTGTCCTTTCGAGTCGTTCGACTCGTATTCGACTCTTAGATATTGGAATCACTACTTCACTAGATCAAGACAAAGTCAGCCGATGCAGTCTGCTCCATCAGCCTGGCCTATTCGCTTTGGTGGAACTCTGTCCTCTTTATTATACAATGTGGAGCTCTTTGCTCGCTTTCTCAGTCTTTCTGTCACTCAGTCAATGGACTCGAAGTCGCTCTCAACTGATGGGCTCGAAGCCTCGTTTCCTACTCTCTCCTTAATATGAAATACCAAGCCGGCACCCAGCCTGG
>JAADXN010000371.1:0-25915 GCA_023337875.1 Pythium apleroticum | reverse complement strand
GGCGTGTCCTCACGACGCCTGCGTCTGTCGCCATCCTGGTCAGTCGTATCTTCTGCATCTTTACGGACGCTCTTCTCTTTTGCTTTGCTCTTCTGGTAACTGCGTGGTTCATCATCATCGTCCTCCGAAGTGCCATCACGTCGCTTGCGCGGAGTGTTCTTTCTCTTCGAGTTCTGCTCGCCCGACGACGAGAAGCCGCTTGTCGCCTCCTTCACGAGCCGCTTGAGCATCCCGCACGCCTTTCAACGCACTGACACGCACGTATACGTGGTTATCTTCTGCGAACGTGCGCCTTCTCCTCGTTACTTTTCCATTCGGTTGCTGTGGGTTCGCGGGCACTTCAACGCCCTTTCATGGTCGTGACGTGGTCCACATCACGCTCTCTAACACCACGAATTTGTTGTGGCACTAGCCACAACCAGATTATTTTTAGCCAATGGAATCCCGGTAAACTAAAATCGGTAGCTGGTAGTGTGCCTGTGTGGTGGCTCCACGTCCTGATTTCACGCAACCGGACCGAATGCGTTCAGTTGAACGCCCCGATCCAAGAGCTCCATTTACGACATCGAGCCGACGACAAAGATCGAGATGTTCACGCGCGCGCTACGACAACATGCGAGACTGGGCGCGGCGGTGCTCAGCGCGCCTCTAGCGGGTATCGCTCTGGCTGCACAGTCAGAGCAGCGCGTCTACGTGAGCGGGTACGTATGGCACCAGGCTGTGTATGCTACAAACGTCCATAGGCTCACGATAATGTTTGTTGTGCAGTGAGGCGTTGGGCCGTGGCGTGCGTCTGGAGTACTGGAAGGCCAAGGTGAGTAACAAGTAACTGCGAAGCGCTGAGGAATGCGGGCTCATGCATGGGTGGAATGACTAGCACGAGAACGTTGTGGTGTTGGACCTTGAGAGCGAGCTCATTCAGCTGGGCATCACGCGCGTGCGCGACCGCGAGAACGAAGGCGCGCGCTTTGTGCACGATGCGAATGCGGTGATCCGTGCTGCTGTGGATCTTGCGCTTACGGAGCTGCCGAACGACGAAGAGGTGAGTCGTGAAGAGGCCGTGGTGGTAGATCGATTGAGGATGATCTGACTGGGAGCATCTTACAGGCGGTGGTGACGACTCCACGAGGACACAAAGCGCAGGGCGTCGTCTTTGAAGATGACGTGAAAGTGTGCGGCATCGTTGTTGGATCGAAGCTCGAGATCCAGAAGAGGTGCGAGTTCTCGGACGAGACTTCGCTTGGCTAGCCCATGTACTGACCGCGATACCGCAGCCTGACGCAGGTGTTGGAAGCCGCTTTGCCTTTCGATTCCAAGCTCGGTGACGTTTTGATCGAAGAGACTGCAAAGGGCGATACACGAATCGTGAAGGCGGCGCTTCCGGATGATCTGGATGGTCACGACGTCATGCTGCTCGTGCCGGCCTTTAACTCGCTGGACAAAGTCAGCAAGATCATCCACGTAAGATCCAATGCCCTCTCGCGACGCTTGAAGGTGCCTTGCGCTTGTGACTTACATGGTTTGTTTAGCTGCTGCGCCAAGAAGGTGTGGAGGAGGAGAAGATCACGGTCGTAACGCTGGTGACGTGCCCAGAGGCTGCCGACAAGTTCTGTCAGACGTTCGGTGACGCTCGTCTCGTGACTGCTGCGTTTGACGCTGCGCGCGATAGCAACGGCTTCATTATCCCAGGCATCGGTGACTTCGAGGAGCGATATGTGGGCGCCCCTCGCCCAGTGATCGAAGCGGCAGAGGAGGACGGAGACGCGAACGCCAAGGACGAGCAGAGCGAGGAGTTGAAGTCGAAGATCACGAGCTGGTGGCCGTTCAAGTAACTGTATGCAGACCAAACGCAGTAGACGTGGCGAGCAACACATATCGCACTCATGTACACACACAGAGGAACTGGATAAAGAAATGCAGCAGACGATGGCGCTCCCGACGATCGAAGTTGGCGGTGCATCGTTCAGCTGATCAGATTAGCTTAGCCTCTTTGGCTTCAGCTCCCTTCAACTTCGGATACTAAGTACGTGCGTACTTACCTGGCTGCAACTAGAGACCATCATTCTGACAAACCGACAACGTGACGCGTCGATCCGCGAGCAAAAGGGCACTGCACACCAACAGCGCACTGAGCTGCCGACGACGAGTTCTCGCTGCTTCTTGCTCCTCGCTGGCGACGACTAGCGCCTCTCAACGCACGCTCAGAGTAGAGACGGCATCACCACACACAATCAGGAGACGCCATGCTCAATTTCAAGGTCACGTTCTCGAATGGCGCGTCGCTCAAGCTCATGAACTTGGCGGACGACCTCACGCTCGACGGATTACGCGCGCTGATTTTTGAGAAGTCGGAGATCCCTCCAGAGGAACAGCACGGTAAGATAGGATTCTTCGTTCCCGGTGATGTTGTTGGTTAATGTGTGTGTGTGTGTGTGTCTTCTGACGTGGTGTGTGTGGCTGCTTTCTGTTAGTGATGACGGGGTATCCGCCGAAGCCGATCGACGGTGAAGGGGTAAGTTGTGTCGGTTGCTACTGACGAGAGTCTTGTTGGATCTGACATCGCGATCCTGTGTCTATGAGCAGTCTAGCACCCTGACGTCGCTTGGGATCCGAACGGGCTCCGTCTTGGTGCTCAAGGAGCCGCTGATGGCACCGGGAAGTCGCCCAGCGCAGCCTTCCTCCGTGTTCCTGCGTCGCGTCGTGCCTGCCGACAATAGCTGTCTCTTCAACTGTCTCAGGTACATACCGCTTGTGCACGTCTATAAGAGAGTATGGTCGTCACTTTTGTTGCCGTGCTTCCTTTGCAGCTACGCCATGGGCAAGGGCAAGTCGGGAAGTGGGCAGGCCATGCGTCAGATCATCAAGGTACGAAACGACGCATGCTAGGCCACGGATAGCGTGTCTTGTCAATGACGCTTTTGGCTATACCCACCAGGATGCGATTCTGGCTGACCCAAACAGCTACAACGAGGTGTTCCTCGGTCGGCCCGTGTACGAATACTGCGCCTGGATCCAGGATGACAAGTCGTGGGGCGGCGAAATCGAGTTGTCGATCCTGTCGGCGCATTTCAAATTGGAAATCGTGGTGTTTGACGTCACCAGTATGAGTCGCCTGTGCTACGGCGAAGACCAAGGCTTCACGCAGCGCATGTTCTTGCTGTACGACGGCATCCACTACGATCTGGTGGTCGAATCGCCCTCCAAGACTGCGTCCGAAAGCCGTGACACGACGCTGTTCCCCATCAACGACTTCACCAAGGTAGAGCGAGCCAGCGAAGTCGCCGTCGAAGCCCACCAGGTGAGTTTCAGTCCGCGTTGAACGAAATCCGTCTGCAACGACCATCAACTGATGCCGTTTGTACGCAGAATCACGAATACACCAACGTCAGCGGCTTCCACATCGTCTGCATGCAGTGCCGGAAGACCTTCGTGGGCCAGCGTGAAGCCCGAGCACATGCTGACGCCACAGGACACCAGGAGTTTGGAGAGCTGCGCCCGTCGGCAAACTGATAGAGTCAACTAGAGATACAACTGGACAGGTATCAACTGGTATCAGAGTTCGATTTTGCTGGGTGAAAAGCGCCTTCTCTCTCGGCGATCGCTTCAATTTTAGTTAGGTAGGGGGGTTTTGACGTCGAGGGTGTAAGTAGTCGTTCTTGTACGCGTATGTGTCAGCCTCAGTGAAGCTGTGGAAGTCCATGGGGTTCTTTTGTGGTGTCTCTTGGGGATGCTTTCATCTTTTTTTACTTGGTTTCGAAGTCCTGTGGCTCTGCGTGGAGTGGCGAGCGTGGGTCGTTCGGCAGTTCGACAGCCTTCATCCCGGCCTCGAAGTCGCGGCTCATTTCCTCTTTCGCCGAGTACACCAGTCGCGCGTACCAGAAGAGGCTTCCCATACTGACCGCACACAACGCAATGTTGATCCAGAACACTGGCGTGAGCGACGGAATCGCGGCGGGCAGCAGCGGCAGCACGATACGCGAGACCGATGCCGCTGAGCCTAGCAGGCCCATAAGCGTGCCCTGAGGACGTCCACCAAGCAGCTTGGAGAACGCAGCGACGACGACTGCCGTCGTGATTGGACAGCCAATGCTCCACACGAAGAGCTCTGCCAACAGCAATCGCGGGAACGACAGCTCCGCAGGCGCGATGACCAGCAGGATGTTACCGACAGTGAGCATGATGAAGCCCGACTGCACCCACATCACATCCGTGACGCGGTGGCGGAAGTATTCGATCGAGAAATACGTGACCAGGCCCAGCAAGCCGAGGTAGAACTGGAAGTTGGACGCTGTCACCACGGCCTCGACACTCGCAGGGTCGCTACCCGTGACTTCCAAGAACAGCGGGATGTTGACGGTCTCGAAGACCGACAAGATGCCGCGAGCGTTGAAGTTGAGGAAGATGAACACCACAGCGCCGATCTTCACAATGCGGTCTGGGAGGTTGGTCGGGTCGTTGAGTGGGTTGTGCGCCGCGCCGATGTTCGGGCTCTCGAGGGGTCCGTCCTGGATCGTGATTGTTTCGTCGAACACTGTGAACATCGAGACGATCGTGATGATGTTGAGCGCGACAAGGATCACGCCTGGCGACGTGAACTTGTTGAGATGCATGCCGAGCACGTACGTGTCGACATTCGCCACGAGTGTTCCCAGTCCAGGCGTGAGCGCGTAGCCCAAGAAGACGACAGTCGCGAGGATGGTGAGGTACTTGAGGCGCTGGTTCACAGTCGTGAGCGCTGCCACATTCGCACGGCAAACGCTGCGGTTGCCTGCACCGAAACCGACGAGGAAGCGACTGATCGCGAGCACCGTGAGGCTGTTGGCGACGTGGACGTCTGCGAGTAGGTAGATCACGTTGCCCAGCAAGCAGATCCCCGACGACACGACGTACACGAACTTGAACGAGTACCGGTCGCACATCCAGCCAAACACTGTGGACGAGATCAATCGCCCGACCGAGAAGACCGACGTGAGCAGTCCCATGAACGCCAGGTCGCCGCCCAGCGACTTGTTGTAGAGGAAGAGCGTGGGCAGCACGACGCCGCGCGACGACTCGGCCGCGAACTCGACAAAGTTGACGAGGAACATGTTGATGTACCAGCCCGTGGCCTTGCGGTTGCGCGGACTCGTCATGTAGCCCTTGAGCGGCGTGTTCTCATCCACGACGATGGTCTTGCCTGGCTGCGCCTTGCGCGGCGTGGACGCGTCGCTGCCGGCGTAGTCTTTGTGCTGCATGCCTGCGGACGCCACCATGATGTTTAACCCACGCGTTGGGTTAGGTCGACGTGGATCCAAATCTCAAACTGGATTCAGAACGGGCAACGGGGGGAAGGAGTGGACGTGGATGGGCAGGCAGTCGGTCACACGCGCGGGCAACTAACCAGCTAATCAACGAAGAGTGCTGCACGGAGGCGAAGAGTGGGAATGAGTTGCCGCGGATGGAGCTGTGCTCGTGACCAGCCATGCAAGAGGAGTTGGCGATGACGTCCGTGGCATGCGCGAGCCAGCGGAGCCAGCGGCGTGTTTTTAGTTGCAGCACGACGGAATGATGGTCCTGACACAGGCAAAACATGGGACAAACGCCGTTGCATACTGAAGCACAGTCACGAGCATGGGTTCTATCCGTCCAGATAATCCCAGAGGTGGCGTCAGTGGTGGATATCGCCCACCCCAAACGGGCAGAACTTGAATCTTTGGAACGGACGTCGCCCAGCCGATTCCCTCCTGGATATGAGATCGCACGCCGATTGGTCGAAGGCTGAGTGCTTACACGACCACGTCGACGCCCACCGCGTCAACTATCTTTCGCTCGAAGCACCGCAACCAAGATATGGAACCCCAAGATGCACCGAAGGGTCATCCCTCCTCCAATCGAGTGCGGGGCTTCAGGTTACCGGTACCGGTTCCAGTACAGTGCGCGGTATCCAACGTGGTCACGTCATGTCACCAGGGAACTAGATTAGTCTGGTATCCGTTGACTGGTACGGACAAGTTTCTCGGAAACGAGACTAGCCTAATGTACAGATAAGTTTCTCGGAAACGAGACTAGCCTAATGCAAAAATGAATACTGTATCCTATTGAGTATAATTGGACCACCCCTGATTCACGTCCATGTAAACTTGTCTGTGGCAGTGTAAGCTGTGATTCCCACGGTGATCATATGCATGACTTCAATTCCGCTCTCCAATAATCCATGCGGCATGGTCGTTGCACATGGCCAGAGAGTCTGAAGGGGCCTTGGAATCAGAAATAATGACTCAGACTCAGAAGACATTTGATGTGGCCCACTTCTGTGTAGGACATTCCACCATTCCAAGCAAATCTTCCGTTTCATCGTCTATATCAGTAGGCATTCCTGTGCAGAAACAGTTCACTTCATTTCTCGCTCTCGGCCGCGATGAGTCCGAGGACACATTCGAGAAATCCACTAAAATAACGCACGAAGCTGTGACATCCGCCCTACCCCTCCTCAATCTCCCTAAGATGGCGCGCTCTGATTGGCTTGTGTGTCCAACGCCGAAGGCCTGTTAGGGCTCGGGGTCCACTTATCGTGAGAATCCAGTCTGTTGTGACTGACAGATTGCCAGCCCCAACTGTCGGCGGGACCGGTCTTTGTGTTTGCTCACTTGAGCTTCTGCAAACGGTTACTGTACCGTACCCCTACCGACCTCCACTTGGCCCATACTGGAGCCCAGTATAACCCGCCTGCGAGACCTCCTTTCTCGCCATTCCATCGAGCAGCTCCAGTCTTCCTCCGGCGCGCGTCCCGCATCCCGACCCGAAGCGCTCCCTCCATCATGCTGCAGGCGCCGCTCCCCTCCATGCCGGAGTACGATCCGCTGGACGATCACTTCGACGAGCTCGAGGAACCGGGCACGAATCTGCTTCAAGGTGCGTTGGTCTGAATATTTCTCGCCCCGACCCCTCCGCCCAACGGGTCTGGGAAAAGTGGACACGATGGACTCACGCCCCTCTCTGACTCGTTGTATGCAGGCTTGGGGCTCCACGCGGGTGGCGTGTCCAACGACACCACGCCGCTCAGCATCTCGAATGGCTATACGTCGGAAGAATCCGATTACTCGGTCGCCACGCCCTCGGACGAGCAAATGTACTCGGACATGTCCTTCCTGCAGTCGGCCGACACGAGCGAGCTCGTGGAGGTGGTCGCCGACTTCGTCAAGGACAATGACCTCACGGCGCTCTCGCCGCAGCAGCAGCGCGTGTTCGCCGACAAATCCGCGGCGTTCGCCACTGGCAAGATGATCAAGGGAAAGGTGCGAGTAGTATGAAGCGGCCATGTCTAGTTTAGAGAAAGGGTGACTGACGGGTGGAAATGGGTGTCCACGGTAGACCTCCAAGTACCGAGGCGTGACCCAGACGAGCAAGACCTCGTGGGGCGCCAAGTACAGCGCCAAGCGCATCACCAACACATGCAAGACGCCCGACGAGGCCGCGCGCGCCTACGACTCATACCTGAAGACAAACTACCCAGAAAAGTACCGCAAATTCGCCAACTTCTGCGTGCGCTGCGACCGCTTCGTGAACCCGCTCGGGCTGCCCGAGTTCCGCAACGAGTGCTGCTGTGACGCGGTGTCGGACGGCGGTTCCACCGAGGTCGAGTCGCCGCCGCCAGCCTCCGAGACCGACATCGACGACATGGACTCGCACCAGAAGATGTACGCGCGGCAGGACAGCAACTTGTCAATCTCGTCGCTCAAACTTAGCTTCCTGGAAGACACAGAGCCGTTCTTTGACGACTCGATGCTGCCGCCACACCACGACGAGTCGCAGACGGCGTCGGGCCACGGGAAGCCCATCAAGCGAGATAGCTTGACCATGGCGGCCGTTGAGTCGTTCACGAACGACGGCAATCTGGACCAGATCATCAGCGACATCGACCGCTCGTCGTCGTTCTCGAAGAAGCCGTCGTTCACGCACAGCAACAGCTTTGGCAACAGCGGTGGCTACGCGCCGCACACGAACGCGACCTCGGCGGCTGACTTGAGTGCCGACGAGTGGCAGAACCTGTCTGAGTACCTGCTGGCCGACCCCACCTCTGGCCGTGCTTCTCAGTCAGGGGGACAGTCGTACGCTGCGCCGCCACAGGTCCAAGACAACCAGCAGAGATTCGCGTACAAGAAGATCCACAGCCTCGACTTTGATCCTGTGGACTCGATGGACCAGAGCATGGCCATCAAGCAGGAGTACGCGTCGGCCATGGATGTGGATGATCTCGCGTCGGCCTTCATGCCTCCACCGAACGCCTCGGCGTACACTGGCCCAATTGCGACGCCCACGGCTCGTCTTCCTCTGCAGACCAACTCGTCTGCAGCATTTCCTGCGCGTGTCGAGATCCAGACGCCATTCCTGGAGAAGTACTGGCGCAATGACCGCAAGAACATTCAGTGCTTCCCGTACTGCCCCGAGCACGGAGACTACTACCGCGTGCGTATCGAGAACCTCCAGCATCGTTGCAAGGGCGTTTGCCGTGCGGCAGTGAAGGCCCACATCACGATCCCAACAAACCAGCTCCTGTCGCCATCGGGCCTGTTATTGCTGGCGCGATGCAACAGCACGTTCTCGCGGAACGTGGCGTTGTCGGCGCAGCAGTACCTGAACCCCATCGAGATGAAGAACCTTCAGGCGTTGAGTGCGATCGGCATGGTCGAGAACTTCGGCGTGCTTCCTGATGGCAGCGGTGTCCATTTTGAGGTCACGTTCTATCCAGATGTGTGGAAGTTCGAGTTCGATCTTCCGAAGAAGCGTCGGCACGGCGGAGCTGGCGAAGCCGAGCTGGAAAGTTCGAACTCGGAGTTCCTCTACTTCTTCGAGATTGACGTGTTCTACACGGCGGAGAAGACGACGTTCCAGCGACTCGGCCACGCCGAGTCGATGAGTTTCCAGATCGGCAACACACGAACGCTTCTTCGCCAGCGCAACCGCATGACCGAAGAACCAAATGACGCAGACAGTATGCTGGGAGCCGACGCAATGCCAGAGAAGAAGAAGGTGAAGGTCCGTCCAGGTCAGCGCGCCCCAAGCCTCGTGAACGAGGACGGTGAGCCGATCGACCCAGCAATGGTCGCCACAGACGGTGTGGTGAAGGCCACGGGAGCTGTTAAGAACCCGAAGGTGGACGGACTGGGTCGCATTGACTCGGATGATTCGGCGTTTGACCTGGAAGCTGGTGAGGATAACGACGACGGTCCAGCGACCTACGACCGCTTCGTGTCTCCGAAGGGAACGAAGACTCTGCTGGCCGGAACCGACGCCGCGACTGTGGCCACAATGGTGCAGTCGGGCAACAAGGCCGCCCGTGCTGCCGAGCGAGACAACGAAATCGCGGCGACGAAGCAGTCGGACGACTCGCACAGCTGGGGCAAGCTGTTCTCGTACTCGTTGCTCTGCATCCCGCTCTCGATCATCTTCGTGCCGCTGGCGCTGGTTCTCTTCGTGCCGTTCTTACTGATTCCACCAAGTGCCACCGCCATCGTTCGCACGCTGGATGCGTTGTCCGATCTCGAACTCCGTCGTGCAAACAGCAGCTGCGTTGGCTCCGATCCGCGATTCGTGCTCAACCGTCTCGACTCTGGAGAAGGCAAGGGCATGATGCGTTTCCACAGCCAAGGCGCGGTCTGGTCCCGGTTCTTCTACTTCTTCGGCGTGAAGCTCATCATCACCGTCGTCATGTTCGTGCCGACGCTACTGCTTAGCATCTTCGGTCTGATCCTCTTCCCCATCCGTCCCGCGTCCAAGGCGCTGCTGCGGAGTGCGAACTCGGCAGCTCTGGTCTCGCGCGAGTTCACACGGAAGTCTGTGGGTGCGCCGTTCACGTCGACAACTGCACAGGGCGACGCAATGGTGTAAGAAGAAATTGTATCTTTCCATTTTTGAGTAGCGTGACGGCGATGATGGACCGAGCGGCTAGCAGAGCAGCAGCTTGGGCTCCGAGCAGGTTCGAAAGGAAGAAGATTGTGGCGTTTGTAGCTTATTAATTAGGACTTGAATACACGTGCACATGTTTCCCAGGACAGCGTGGCCACGTGAGTGGGGAAGCGGACGGATACTACGCTCGTCCATCCAAGCGCATTTTTCATACTCCTTTATCTTTCGTCGCGCCACTACAATTGTTGTTTCCTGATACCACGCTAGCCGCAATATCGACCCCGGCCACGTCCCTGGCCTGCCTGACGTCCACCTATTCCGAGCGGAACTCTTCGCCGCCCGTGACCATGTTGAACTGGTCCTCGAAGTCGTCCATGGACATCCCCGTCTTGCCAGACGAGGTGTCCTCTTCGTCATCAAAAACCCACGTCGTGCCAGGGACGTACTTGGCGCCTTCCGTGTCGTCGAGCCCGGCAGGCAGCTTCATGCCCTTGGCGTAGAGGGGGCCCGTGCTACATGAGATCAAACAAAAACTGTGAGCGCAGTGTCCTTACTAAGCAGAGGTCATCTTCACTACACAGAGCACTCACCCAGGCAATGCGTCCGCCATGCCGGCAGTCATCGAGGTCTCGCCAATGTCCTCGATCTTGGCGAGAAGCGAGTTTGCGAGGAAGGCCGCGTCGCCCGCCTTCTTGAAGAAGCTGTGTTTCAGCAGAGGCGACGTGCCTGGGCGCTTCGACGGATCCTTCTGCAAGCACAGCTTGACCATATCCTTGTAGTGGCGGCTGAACTGGTGGCCATTGCCATCGTCCTGCACAAATCCAATGAAAACAAGCCACTGTTAACATCTACTAAGGCCAGACACCACACTGTGCCAACACGCACCTCGTAGGACTTCAGCGACGGTGGATCTTCCTGCAGCGTCAGCAGCAGAACCTTCATCGGCTGGTAGCGCGCGTACGGCGCGTAGCCCTTGGCCAGCTCCAGCGCTGTGATACCCAGCGACCAGATGTCGGCCTTGTAGTCGTAGCCCTTGACCTGCTCCATGACCTCGGGGGCCATCCAGCACGGCGTGCCCACGAAGGTCTGACGGTTCTTCCGTCGGTCACCTCCTTCCATCATCCACCCGGACACGCCGAAGTCGGCGATCACGACGTGGCCTTCTCCATCCAGCAAGATGTTGCCGGCCTTGATGTCTCTGCAACGATGCGAAACGCGGCTTTTAGAACAAAACTACAGCGAACGCACTCCCAAAGTACTGCCAAACGCACCGGTGGATCTGGCCGTTCTCGTGGAAGTATTGCAGTCCCTTGAGGGCCTCGTTGAGAATGACCGCGATGAATTCCTCCTGCAACAAGCGCACACTTTGTCAGATCCTGTGGCGGAAGCGGTTGAGTGAGATCGATCCACGCACCTTGAGTCCTTCGCTCATGCCCTTCTTCTTGAGGTAGTTCATCACGTGCAGGCACGACCCTGGACATGAAAACAGCTCTAGACTCAGCCCCACGCTCAATCGACTACACCAGCGATTTCACAGGAAGCGCACCCTTGTTCATGAGCTGCGTGACGAGCCAGAGCTGGTCCTTGTGCACGAAGCTGCAGTAGCACTTGAGCACGTTCGGGTGGTTGGTCATCTTCATGGTCTGCACCTCTGCCTGTAGAACACCATCCAACCAGCCATCAGCCATCGCATAACAGCGCTCGCAGCCTCGACCACCACGCTACATACGCGGATGTCCTCAAAGCTCGTGGTGATCTTCTCCAAGTCCATGATCTTGATCGCGACGTGGATCTTCTTCGGGATGCAGTACGCCTTCCATACTTTCGCGAACGCACCCTGCGCACACCCATCCACCCTTCCGTGTCAGTTCAGTTACACACACATAGTATATCATCTTCAAATGCGCAGCCCACAACTCACCTGTCCGATCTGCTCGATGATCTGGTACTCAGTCGCCGTCGTCGGCCACTCGTCCGCCATGGTGCAAACTGCAATGGAACTCTTGGGATGGAGAGATGCAGTCGGTCGACTAATTCAATACCTCTTGCGTTGCGCGTCCCACACAGACAGAGAGACAGAGACAGAGAGGGCTACAGTCCAGCGGCCTGCGCGCGTGTGTGTGTGTGAGCGTGAGCGTGTGGGTGGATCCGCCGGCGGCGTGAGCTCCGAGCTTTCCAAACGAGTCGACGCGCGCACTTTGCCTTCACGCTGTGTGTTTTGGCCAGGCGAGTCGACTGACGCAACAAGGTTCGGAAAGTGGGTGCGCTTATGTTGCAGGAGCCAACAGTGAAACGACTGAATTGAGGTGCCGATGCGCAACGTAGATAGAACCTGTGGAAGAAGGTAGCATGATGCAGATACACAGGGAAATGAGATTGGAGCCAATCTGGTGCGCGACAAGGAGCCACATGCTTTTGGCGATGGTGGATGATCGCGAGAGGGCGAAGAAAGGGGTAGGGGCTGCGATAACGTCGCCCCAGGCCATTTTTGCTTTCGGCCACGAAAAAAGGGTTTGATCTGTTTCTTGCGATCAGTTACTGTACACATCTAAAACTGCTCCTAAACTTCATTTTTCAAAAATGAGCTTCAAACGTAACCTCGTTTTTGTTGAAGTCGCCCCTTTTCCTTTGTTGAACTGAACCAAAACAACGACATCACGACCCGTAAAAACAGGCACTCACACACAAAGTGTACCCTCGCGAGCTCCACCATGCTGTACCCTGGTTACACGTACCCTCCTGATCAGCTCACTTTTTGGCGCTTTCGATTGGGGTTCTTCTGAGACACACGTCCCTCTGGAAACGGAACTCGGCTCTCGGGATCATCCGTCAGCGCCGCCAGTTGCTGAAGCTCTGTCGCCCGTAGGACAGCGCGGCGTCGTCCGTGACAGGCAGCCGCCTCTTTAGCGGACATTCCTACTCCCCACACAAGCGCGCGAAGATAGCTACAGTTCAGTGCCCCGTATCACGCGCGCAAGCCACGTCCCGCGCCGATCTGCATTCGACAATTCGACGCGTACTCGACAAGCTCCCTTCCTCCCCATCATCTGAATAAGCGAGAATGCAGTCGCCGTCCGCTGTGCGTCTGCGCATGGCGCTGAGCCAGCGCCGCAATCTGCCGGCGATCCTGCTTGGGGCCATCGCGGTGTGGTTCATGGTCGGCTACCTGCTGAGTGCCCTGCCCTCAGGCCAAGTGTACGATACGCTCACGGAGACGGAGGCGCAGCAGCATGCCGCCGCTGAGTTCGCTGAGATGTTCCCGGGCAAGTGCCAGATCAAGAACTTCGAGGAGCTGCGACGCATGTCCATCGTGTACACGTGGGTCAACGGCAGCCAGCCCTGCTACCGCGACATGCGCATGGAAGCCGGCGGCAAGCACGCCGTGGGCGGCTCGCGCGACCGTGAGATCGGAGAGCTCATGTACTCGATCCGCTCCTTCAAGAAGTTCGTGCCGTGGCACACGGGCCCGATCTACATCGTCACGCCAGGCCACATCCCGAACTGGGTCGACCTGAACAACCCGCGCATCAAGGTGATCAACCAGGACGACTTGTTCCCGGAGTACGCCAAGGGGTTCCTGCCGACCTTCAACACGCACGTGATCGAGCAGTTCCTGTACCTGATCCCCGGCCTGTCGGACATCTACATGCAGATCAACGACGACTACATGTTCACCAAGCCCATGGATCCTCACGACTTCTTCACGTGCGACGGCGGCATCCGCTTGCTCCACGAGAACGGTCTCATCTCGCACACACCGCCGACTCCGAAGAAGGGCATTTGGATCTCCTCGGTGCTCAACACGCAGCAGGAGATGGACTTGCGCTGGGGCCAGCAGGACCGCCACTACATCAAGCACGCCCCGTTCGTTTACAGCCGCAAGGCCTTTGAGCGCATCCACCAGATCTTCGACCGTCCGCTGTATACGACGCTCAAGTCCAAGTTCCGCGGTAAGCCCGACATGAACATGCCGCTGCTGCACCACTACTACATGATGAGCCAGGGCAGCCAGGAGCTCGGCATTCCGATCTACTCGCCCCCGCAGGAAGAAATGCAGGGCTACAAGCTCGTCCTCATGCAGAACGACAACATCGACGAGCTCAAGAAGATCTTCGATTCGATTATCGACGGCTCGTCGCCGTACAAGATCATTGCGTTGAACGACGAGTACTCGGACATGGCCGTGGCCGACACTGCGATTGACTTCCTGAGCAAGTTCCTGCCTGAGCCGAGCGAGTACGAGCGTAAGCCGGACAGCGAGCCCCACCCACTGACTGTGCGCAAGCCTGGCTCGTGTGAGGTTGATGAGACGATCCTCGCGCCGGCTCCTCGTCGTGTGGAGCCTTCGCAGAAGTTCCAGGTGATTGCCTACCGCGAGCTGCGATGGGTGGCGTTTGTGACGTCGCTCCTCAAGGGCATGGGCATGGGCCTCGGTGGCATGATCATCTACGTGTTCTACCTGATAGTCCTCCGAGGGAACAAGTCCGCGAAGGGATCGGCCTCCGTTTACGACAAGGTGTAGAGCAAATAAAACAAAATCCAATCGAAATCAATAGACGCAAACTCTCTTCACTGCCGGCCTGAAGGCGTTGCGGGATCTCAAGAGCAGGTGCGTGAGTATTGTCCTCCAGTGCGTGAGTCCTGGCGCCCAGTAGAAGCTGTAAACATGAGAGCTGCATGAATCGACAGGGTAAGCTGAGGTCAAGATGCGGAAGGGTCTATTTATCTTGACTTGATTGGGCCGTGGGACCCAATTGTGGCGTCGCCATTCACTCGCCGGAAGAGCACCACGGAGCCTACGACCGAGAGTACGAGGCCGACCGCATATCCTAAGGTGTTGAGGAAGCCTGACTGGGACCCTGGAGGAATATCTAACCGCCGGAAGTGCACTTCGTACGGTGACTCAGGTTGCCGCGTTGGAATCTTGTCGGTCAGCTGCTGGCGGAGCGTCAGATACGACGCTGATGGAAGGGGGATCACGCTGGGATCGTACGCGCAGTTGGCTCCGTGATAGTTGCTGACTATGCTGACCTTCTGCCCCTCAGGAAGCTCGTAAAACTCTGGGTGCGGCAGCAGGGAGCGGTAGAAATCGCCGACGAGCTCGGCAGTCTCCGGCTTGGAGTACTCGTCGTTGAGTGCGAGTAAGACTTCCGGTCCACGGCCATCGAGAGCCTTCTGGAATTGAGCCTTCAGGGAGCTGTAGTCCTTGTCAGTAATTCGCACGAGAAGCCAGTCGTCGCATTCGGCGATCGGATTGAACTGGATTGGGATCCCCAGTACTCGGGAGCCTTCTTCGTTCATGTAGACGTGATGCAGCAGCGGCATATTGAGATCCTCATGGTGACGCACTTGGTGGCCCAGCGTCGCATCAAGATGGTGCCCGAACCTCTCGTGGATCTTCTCAAACGCTCGTCGACTGTACACAAACGGCGCGTGCTTGAGGAAATTGTACACGTGCTCGCCACCGTACGTTCGATCAGTCAACTCAAGTGTGTTGCGCACACTCGCGAGCCACGCGTTTGTCTTGCTGCCTCTCACGTGGCGGATGTGGTTGATCTCAGTGAGGAAACGCAATCCGCCGTCGCAGGTGAAGAAACGATCTGGTGTAATTGGCTTAACGAAGAGATAGTCGTCGTTCATGTGGATGAACACGTCCGTGAGCCCTGGGATCTTGTGCAGGTATTGTTCAATCACGTTCGTGTCGAAATTCGGAAGCGCCGTCTTGTCCTTGGGCAGCAAGTCGTCTTGGTCCACAATTCGAATACGCGGGTTGGAGAGATCCAACCAGTCCGGGATCTGGCCTGGCGTCACGATGTAGATCGGCCCTTCAAGCCACGGAGCGAACTTCATGAGAGACCGCAGCGAGTACTTGAGCTCACCCATCTCTTTGTCTCGCGAAGACCCGCCTGGCGAGAGGCCTGCACGCTCACGCCGCGCATTGTAGCAGCGCTCCGTGCCGTTCACCCACGTGTACACAATGGCGCTCTTGCGGAGCTGCTCGAAGTTCTTGATCTCACATCCGCGGCCGTGGCTGAGGTCGCTGAGCCCGCCGCTGGAGAGCTCCATAACGGCCGACGGCGCATCTGGCTGGCTCGAGTACAGCACCAATGCCAGCAGCAGCGCGGCGCCAACGAGTGCGAAGAAGCCCCGCATTGTGCAGCAATGTTCACGAGTGGAACTGGCGTGCGGATGCAGTGATTGTGGCTGCCCTCTCACGATCAGCGCCGTTGCATGTGCCGCCACGGACAGGCGGCGGGATCGGTTCACAATCAGGGCTGACGGTGAAAATGGCGATGCGCCTTTCGACTGTGTACGTCTGCATTTCAGCCAATAGACGCTCGCCACGGAATCTCACTAAGTACGCATGAAGCACTCACTAAGTGCGGTTGATCATGTTTTCCAAGTCTTCAACGCAAAAAAAAGCCGAGAAGGAACCGCACGGATCCTCATCACCAAGAGCTACCAGTACCCGCAACAGCGAAGGCGACAGCGGAGAAGAAGCAACTGTAGACGACATCAAAGGAAGCGAGAAGAAGAGATGAGCGACGACGCCAAGCCGCGCATTCTCGTGCTGGGCGGCGCTGGCATGATCGGCCGCAACTTCGTCAAGTTCTGCATCGACAACGATCTGTGCTCGTACATCCGTGTGGCGGACAAGACGATGCCCGAGATTGCGTACTTCAGGTATCTATCTGTCTGCAAAGGCCATCGAAACGCAGACAATGACCTGTCCGCTGAAAACGAGTGATCTGCGTGTACATCTCTTCTGTTCAGTCCTGCGCACAAGGAAGCCTTCGCCGACAAGCGTGTCAAGTTTGTGCAGGCCGATTTGACGCGCGAGGCGCACCTGGAACGTGCGTTCCACCCCGAGTCTGGACCGTACGACTACGTGTACAACCTCGCCGGAGAGACCAAGTGCGGTCTCAGCGAAGCAACGTATGCGTCCAAGGTGAGGCTCTACGTGTAGCGCTGGCTTGATGCGGGGACTGACAAAGTGCATTCCAAGTGCCGAGACCTGTCCGTCAAGTGTGGTACGTTACCATTCCAGATCGTTTTCTTGCGTGCAAGTGTCGAGTTTGATGATGAAACGTTGTGTTCTTTAGCGCAATACGCGGCGAAACATGCGCAGGTGTTGGGTATCCGACGCTACATTGAAGTCTCGACTGCGTTTGTCTACAAGTCGCAGACCAAGAACCCAGCGGATGAGCGAGCTGAGTTGCAGCCGTGGACATTGCAGGCCAAGTACAAGCTTGAGGTACGGTATTCTCGTTGTGAGGTGGGGACAAATGAGTTTGGAAGCAAGTAACATATCCCTGTCGTGAAGGCGGAGGAAGTGATTCGCGACCTGCAAGACCTGAACACTATCATCGTTCGACCCGTCACGGTGGGTACATGTGATCCTGTTAGCCAGCGTTCTGTGCCTCATGTTTGAGTTCGCATTTCAGGTGTATGGGCCGGCGGACTTCATGGGATTGATGCCACGCGTCGTCTGCGCGGCCGCGTAAGTGTTTCAGTGTCCAACAACATAGCTACGTGGTCTTATGCAGCGTTCTCTTAGGTATGTGAAGCTGGACGAGAAGATGAAGCTTCTTTGGGATGCGGAGATGAGAGTGAACACCGTACGTCGCCTGCAGTGCTGTCGCTTTCGAAGCAGTGTCATGACGTGTGTCTTCGTGGGCTAGGTTCACGTTCTCGATGTCTGTCGCGCGTTGTGGCATTTGTCGTCGGAAGGACGTCGTGGCGAGGTCTACAACTTGGCTGACAAGAATGACACGAGTATGTGCGCCAGTACGTCAGTCTGACTACCGACTTCTAGCGCTGATCGTTCCTGTGGCAACTACACGTAGACCAAGCGAAAATCAACGAGATCCTTGAAACGATCTTCAAGATCAAGACGGGATTCATCGGCAAGCTTGTGTCGAACCTTGCACGCGTACGTGTTCAACTGTTTCCTCCGTTCAAGCATCTTTCGCCCAAGCCAACGGTTCCGTTTGTTTGTAGATGCGGCTCGCCGACGTCGTGGATGAAGCGAACGACAAGCACATGAAGCCGTGGTCGGACCTCTGCTCGGTGCGTCTGTGGCCTCTCCCTTGCAACGCGTGTACGTATCAGTATCTCATCATATGATATCTTCTACGCAGGAGCACTCCATCAACAACTCGCCGTTGTCTCCTTACATCGACAAGGAGCTGCTGCAGCACAACCACCTGTACGTGGACGGCTCCAAGATCGAGGCCACCGGTTTCGAGTACAAGTTCCCAACGGTAAGCTTGCAAGGACCTCCCATATCTGTTGTGATCACCTTCTAAAGGCATTCGCTGTGTAAACCTGCCTGTGAACAGCTCCAGATGAAGGAGCTCCATGCCGTCGTGGACGAGTTCATCTCGCAGCGCATCTTCCCTCCGATCCTCTCCTAATCTCCTCCATGGGATCTGGATTCCTGAGACCCTGGATACAATTTTCCGCTGGACGACATCCAGAGCTGTCCAGTATCCAGAGTTCCAGGCGTCCAGCGAGTCAGTCCTAATTCCGAAACTCCCGCGTCTGGCTGGATCTCTGGAATGGCAACGTCAACTTGTGGGATCTGCAGAGTGTTGGTCTTTCCCCTGGGTACACTCCGTGGCCCGTAACCACGCTTCAAATAGAGCGCCTTACAGTCAGGGACGTTGTACCAGCTGGCTGCAGTGTACCCCGGCCTCGCCTGACTCGGTTTCTCCTCTGCTGCTTTTGGCTCCCTCTCTTCACTTTCGGGCCGCATCAAATTAGCCACGAGCACGGAGACGGAGGCCGACGTGGAGACGCCGGCTATTTCCCACCGCTCGACGCACGCCCGCGCAGCCACACCCAGGCGCGTCGCGTATATAGATCTCTGCGCCGTGTATCTGCGCGCTGTCAACCTAGCTGCAGCCAGCGCCTCGCGAACTTCCAGCGCCTTCGATTGCCGCGTAGAAGCGAGGGTTACACTTTTCGGTTGACATCTCGCCACCATGAGCGAGGTTACGCTAGCGCAGCAGCTTGAGAAGGAGCTGCAGATCAACGGGACAGCAGGCAACGGAGTGCAGCGCCGCAGTAGCGGCAGCGGCAGCAGCAGCGACGACCACTCGGCTGGCAGCCGAGGAGCCGCTGGCGGCAGCGGCTCACCAGCCACGGCTTCGTCCGTGTCGGCGGCTTCGTTGACGTCGTCGCCGTCGCAGTCGGAGCAGCCATCACCGTCCGAGTCGCCGGCATCGTCGACGACCTCGGCGCGGAGTCCGGCGACGTCGTCGGCCAAGTCCAAGCGCAAGAAGTTTCGTTCGCGCACGCAGTCGGAGGGTGCCGCGTGGACGCGTGCGTCGTTCCGCATGCAGAAGCCGGAAGAAACTGTTAGCCGCAGTGAGCTCACGCGCAACAGTGAAGGCTCGATGCCGCGACTCGTCGAAGTGCTGCTGGAAAATGTTGAGTATGGCGGCGCCAGTGACAGCGACGACCCGACGACCCGTACGCGCGTGCCGCGGAAGCTCAGCGGCGGCCTCACACTCGCCAATCTCGTGGACGCGATGGAGAAAATGCAGCGCGTGCAGCGTATGAGCCGCGAAGGGTGCATCAGCATGTGGCTCGAGCAAGGCGAGATCTCGGAGCGCGCGTCGGAGATCCTGGAGGACGCGAGGCTGAGCCTCCACGGCAAGGAGAAGAATCTGTACAACTCGTCGGCGCGTCGCCTGTCGGAAGCACAAGACCCAATGCTGAATTCGCTTGGCGAGAAGCTTGTGGCCTCGGCGAGGAACTCCGTGACGCTGTTGGACGCGCCGAAGCTCGACCCTGAGGAGCCACTTCCTACCCGAATGAGCAAGGAGGAGCTGCCTCCGCGACACAACTCCAACTCGAGCACCTCGGCGAAGACTGCACCAGTTGCTGCCACCGCCGCGACCAAGAAGACCGCCCCAGCTCCGAAGGCAGACGCGCCGACGCGCCAGTCGGTGCCTCCGCCAGCTCCCTCCGCTGCGCCAACGAGAACCTCACTGCTGCCCGCTAGCGTCACGGAGTCGATTGCCTCTACGTCGTCGTCTCAAGATCAGCCAGCGTCCTTGAACGATCCACTTCGACAGAGCGATTTCTTCCGCCCAGAGTCAGCCACGTTGTACCATGAAGCCGTGCGATGGGAGGGCGTCCTCAGCCGACGAAGCGAGTGGCTGCGACGACTCGAGAAGCACTACTACGTGCTGGAGGGCAAGTACCTCAGACGCTTTGCCTCCAAAGAAGCTTACATCGCGTCGCGCGACGAGCCACTCCTCCAGGAACACGAACGATCGGCCCGTCGCCCTTCGAGTGCATCAAGCAACCCGGTGAGCCACCTGTACATTTTGGCTGGCGTGAAGGAATCGGCGTCGCGTGTGAATGGCTTCACTTTCATCACGGAGGACAAGAAGACTCTGCAGCTGACGGCCCCAACGCCCGTGGAGAGAGTGATCTGGATGCGACTCGGATTGGAGGCTATCGTTGCGATCCCAAATTTGCCGGTCGCACCTCTGGATATGGAGGAGTTCTACGCGATGCTCGTGGTGTTGTACACAGCCCACTCGGGCAAGTGGCGAACCGAAGGTGACATGGCTGTGACGCTGCCACCTCCGTCAGAACAAGTGTTCACGCGATTCTTCCGACTTCTCGACCGCGACATTATCTTCTGCTCCAACTATCCTCCATCAGTCCCATTCCACGGCGCATTCCGCGGACATGCAGGTGTCGTCAGCTTCATCCACGAGTTTGCCAAGAACACGGCCTGGACGAACTTCAAGATCGCTGGACTCTCTGTGGAAGGATCGATTGCTGTAGCTTCTGGTAAGGAGGAGCTGGAGAACAAGCGAGACAACCGTCGATTCATCCAGAACTGGGTGCACAAGTTCATGTTCTACTCGGATGGTCGACTTGCGCGATTCGAGATCAATGGTGACGTTGTGGCGGCCAGTGCTGTGTTTAAAGTCCCCGGTGCAGCGACGACTCTGAAGCTCCCGCAGGAGTTTAACGAAGTTGACGCTGAGCACGGCAAGCTAGGTACACTGCTTGTCCACGTGATGCATGGAAGCGGGCTCAAGATGGGCGTGAACGCCAAGAAGGCAATCAAGGAAGCCGTCGTCGTCGCGGGTCTCCAGCACGCACAACAGGCCGTCCAACAGCAGAATGCGAAGGATACCGCAGCGGCTGCCAGCACCACATCGTCATCAACTACAACGATTGGCGGCATCTCGATGCCAACTTTGACGCGAAAGTTCAGCTCGGGAATCAGCATGCTTAGCGGAGTGGCAACCGGCAACGCTACTGGACCCCCCTCCACCGGTGACAAGGATTCCGAGTCGGGCAAGAACTCGTTCAGCACAGGAGCGCCTCGCAACAGCTCTCATGCGTCGTTCAGTCCGATGAACCCTGTGTGGAACAAGGTGATCGAGCTCCCTTTCCACGATCTCATCGGCACATGCACGCTCAACATGGAGGTCATCGACCAGGGTGGTGGCCCTAGCGTCAAGGTCGGGTTGGCGTCGCTCAACGTTGCAAAGTACATCATGTCCTCACACTCAGGCGGCAGTGACGAAGAAGACGCGGCCATGGCATCGGATGCGAGATGGTACACGGTGAGCAACGCCAAGGGCGAGTACTGCGGCAAGATCATGGTGGGTATCACGTGCCGACGTGGCAGTTCAAACGACGCGGATGCGTTGGCGAAGCCTCGCCTGCGCAAAAGTCGAAGTGTCGTGATCGATCGCCAGAATCCTCCGACCGCCCAGATGATGCAGTGGGATGCACCTCTGACCACCGAGCTCATGGGAGGTGCGATGACTCCAGCCAGCAGCTACAGTGGTCGCGGCGCACAAACCCCTGGTGGTCGCATGGGAGATGACCAGTATTCTTCGCACACCCAGGAGTATCGTCGCCACGGATGGGCTAACGTGAAGTTGTCCCCGGAATCTGCCGCCCGTCCTCGGTCTGACGGCGCTGCCTCGGACAAGAGCGCGAAGAAGCGGGAAGCGACAGCGGCGGCGAAATCATCTACGAATGGGCGATTCGACTCGGTGATCTGCAAGGAGAATGAGGACATGCACACGTTCATGGTGTGCGGGGCGCCGTTTACGATTCCACGAAACTACTCGCTCATCAAGGTGTGTGGTCGTGGAGCGTACGGTATTGTCATCGCAGCGACGAATACGAACACTGGTGGAAATGTGGCGATCAAGAAGGTCATCGACTGCATCTGGCACCCGCATCAGCTTAAGCAGATTCTTCGCGAGTCGCGTCTGATGCGCCACTTGGACCACGAGAACCTGCTCAGCCTCATGGACCTCATCCCTCCGCCCTCATACTCGGAGTTCCGGGATGTGTACATGACGGTTGACCTCATGGAGATGGATTTGCACCGCATTATCTATTCGAAGGAAGTTCTGCTCGACGACCACATCCGGTATTTCCTCTACCAGATCCTGAGTGGTCTGAACCACATGCACAAGGCGGGCGTGCTGCATCGTGATCTCAAGCCCAGCAACCTGCTCATCAACTCCGACTGTCAGCTCAAAATCTGCGACTTGGGCCTTGCGCGTTCCAAGGACCTCGACGACAATGGCATGACCGAGTATGTCGTGACGCGTTGGTACCGAGCGCCAGAACTCTTGCTGGGCAGTGCCTATGGTGACGGCGTTGACCTGTGGGCCGCTGGGTGTATCTTTGCCGAAATGTTGGGTCGCAAGCCTCTCTTCCCGGGTGAGACGTACGTGCACCAGCTTCAGTTGATCATGAACGTGCTCGGTGTGCCGGAGGAGCACTCGTTTAAGGAGAACCCGCAAGCGAACAAGCTCAAGGGACGCCAGCTTCTGAGTCGCACCCAAGCCGGCGGTGGCATCGATGTGTCTTCCATGTTCCCGAACGCCAATCCTGAAGGCCTCGACCTGCTCTGGAAGATGCTCGTCTTCGACGTGGAGAAGCGAATCTCCGTTGAAGAGGCGCTGCGCCACCCTTACCTGGCGGCGTATTACGACGAGGAGAAGGAGAACCGCCCCGTTGAAAAGTTCAAGAGCTTCGATCTGGAAGGACTGGACGAGACGGAGCTCAAGGAGCTCATGTTCAAAGAGATCTGTCAGTTCCACCCGGAGGAGATGGAGAAGCGTGCGAAGGTCCAGGCTGAAAACCCCGAGGCCGTGGAGAAGCTGCCCCCTGGCTGGGTCAAGCGCGAGTCGCGCAGCGTGCCCGGGAAGTTTTACTACAGCAACCCGAAGCGCGGCATCAGCACGTGGATCAAGGAAGAGATGGATTGATGAAGTGTCGCGTCCACGCATCAGACCCTCCCATTGTGTTTTCGTTTACAACTGTACTCAAGTGCTAAGGAATAGATCACCAAGTCAACGTAGTGGCTTCCTGTTTGATTGAATGTTGTTGATCCTGATGATGGATTCGTATTTTGTATTGACTCTCATCGCGTCACACTCGCTTTATAATGCTATTCATCTTCAATTCGGTTCTTGGAGGCGTGTGAGTTGCGGCATAATACTCAGGTTGCGAGTCGTCTGGAAGATTTCTAAAATGCGTCGACTTGGGAGGAGGAAGAGGAGACCGAGCGGCTCGTGAAAGCCGCTGTCTCCGTAAGTTATGCAAAAACGCAAAGCGCGTCCGTCGGTAGGCACGCGCCGGTCGTCACCTTGTTTATGGCTCGTTTTCGTGGGCAAAAAACACGGGGCAGTCGTTTTCTGGGTTCGCAGTGTGGTCTTGACCGGAAAAACGTACGAAGGTTCGAAAGGGGAGAGCATACACACACAAGCAGGCCTCGCGAGGCGAGGTCTACACGGCTGCGACTGGCGCGATCGTGTGGATGGAGACGCGGCGACCGGCAGTCTGGTTGGCGCCAGTGACGGCTCCGCTGCCCATTGTGAGACTGGCACGGCGACGCTCTGCGACCGCGGCACTCGAAAACACGGACGGCACGTCGGCTGCGGCAGACGACTTGGCTTGCAGGAGGGAGCTGTCCGAGCTCCATAAATTATAGCGGTTGCCTTCATTCGGCATCGCAAAGGTTGGCTTGTCACTGGGACTGCGCATGCTCACCGCGCCACTGCGTGACGATGACCGTGAACGTGGCTTGTTGTCCGTCTTGTTGACATTCACCGGCGAGAAGAGCAACAGCGGAGACAAAGGGACCTCGCCTGCGTTGTTTCCGTAGAGCGGGAGGTCCTGAAGCACCCAGGACCGGCGGTGGTCGACAGAGTCCCGTCGCGAGCGTGGCGGCTGGGCCGGGTACCGAGGCGGGAAGGTGAGCTCGAGCGAGTTCGTGTACTCGCCGACCAAGCTCATGTTGTCGGACGCGTCCACGAAAGTCGCCCAGTAGTCCGACTCACTCGTGAGCGTTTGGGTCGTCTCGTTCGACATGAGCGACATGGTGGACGACCGGTCCGACAAGTGCGTGCCCAGGTGCTTGTGCTTGCTAGGCGGCTCGTAGGGCGACACATCGACGGACGAGCGGCGACGGCGGCGAGTACCCACCGTCGTGCGGCGCGAGGTGTCGAAGTAGTCCTCCAGGATCTCGATTTGATTCAAGTAGGCGCTGCATGCAGGGCACAACATCAGTGGCCGAGTGTCAGTACCATCAATCATTCAGGCAAAGCAACAGAACAGGACGCACCCTTTGACCCGACGGCCGCTGGCGTCGACGAAGAACTTGCTGTGGTCACACTCGAGCACGAGGTTGTAGAAGTCGCAGAGCATGCGACTACCGCTCGTCGCGCTCGCGTTCGAGTCTCCTCTACATCAATCATGACAACAACATCAATCACTCCGTCAACCTCGCGGTCATCGGCGATTCACGCACTTTTGAGAGGTGCCGTACCCGCTCGGCTCCGTGTCACTCTCACTCTCGTAGTGCTCATCCAGTCCATAGCGACTGCCCGTGTGGCTAGCGCCGTGCGGGCTACGCAGCGGCTCAAGCACCAGCGCGCGCGCGGACCACGACGTACTCAGACTGCGCTGAAGCTTACGCAGCAGCGACTTCTCCACGGCGTCGCATCTTCCGAGAATCGGATGATAGCGCGCCGTCTTCACGAATGCAGCATCGTAGTCTGGTAAATGCCCCAAGATTCGATCCATCAATCAGCCCACACATCCATCCGTCCGGATCAAATGAATCCCCATGCTCACCTGTGGACGGTCCGCCGCAACATCCCAAAGCCGCGCCCATGATCAATCACTTGTCCTCTGATGCACTCGGTTCGATCAATCAGACACTGATGCTAGATCCGCTCTCGGCACTCGAGGGCTGAGAACTACGTAGCGAAGACGGATCGCGACCGCGGCTTCTCCTGGGAAAGAGAAGCGACCCGAGAGAACTCTTCGAAAAGAGACCGCGGCGCTAAAACGGGCGAGCGCGGGCGAAGTGGAAACGGCGGTTCGCGAGTGAGAGAGGATCCGCGTGCGCCGCGTTTAGCCCGTCGCGACAAACCCGGTCTCCTCTCTGTGTGCGCTTCGCTGCCGGTCCGATTTCTTTCTTTCTGTCGTCGGCTCCTTCCGCGTGCAGCCAGCGCGTCGTCCACTGGGCTTACGCTTCCAGTCTTCCGGTCTCTCACACAGGCCGCCGTGCCGAGGCCGCTGGGCTGGCGCTCTTTCCCACCGGCGGATCCCCACAGACAGCAGAGCCAAGAGAAGGAAGCACAGACGGGCCTTCCATCAAACAGTCAGTCAGTGAAGGGGGGAACGTTCCACGCGCCACCCAGAATAGCAACCCGCATCCTTCCCAAGAATAGATTGTTGAAGCACTTCAGGGGGATGGCTCCGTTGGAGTCGCCAGTACGCCCAAAAGAACCAAGACGCATTGCCCAAATTAAGAGACGTCGCTTGTTTCTTCCCCAGCAGAAAGTGTGACGGTTCAAGCTGCCACTGTCTACAGAGTTCGTAGTCGAAAGACTACGTTGGGGGCCAACTCCGCGATGTTTGACTGCACACGCAACTTAACCTCCTGCAACTTTAGCGAGATCACGGATTCGAATGTACAGTAGTGGTGTACTATCTTAAGAACAACTCAGAAACT
>JAADXN010000370.1:0-26019 GCA_023337875.1 Pythium apleroticum | reverse complement strand
CCCCCCCCCCCCTTCGCAAATCGATCTCTGCGAAAACTTCCGCTTCGTTGCTTCATTGCCAACATACCGAAGCTATCTCACAAAGCACAAGGATGTCGACGAGACCGGGAGACCGGCAAGTGTCGAAAGTGAAACGCCTCCTGGAGCTTTAATCAGATCAGGGTGATTAAACTTTTCCATTACCGACCTGTCCACGTCCAAGTGGATGCCTGCTTCAATTTCAACGTCAACTTTGTAACCACGACGAGATTCTCCTACTTGCGGCGACTCGAATACCCCTTGCATCCATTCCCGTGCACGCACCGACAGCAGCGTCAGTGGGGCAGTCGCGTTGCGCTACAGTTGCTGGAAGCCAGACGTCGTAACAAGCTGCATCAGTGCGTCGAACTCGTGTCTGCGGTCCTGCTGCTCCTGTTTAAGAATCTCCAGCACCGCCGCAGTTGCGCACTGACTTACCTGCCGTTCCTCTTTCAGCATCGCCATGGCCGTGTGCCACTCTGTGCGATGCTCTTGTCGTTCACGTTCAAAGCTGTCAATCTGGAGACTCATTGTTGCTCGACACTTGGCGAAAGAGGACCGCAGACTTGTGATCCCGTCAGCGAAGTCGGATCGCGGCATCAAAGCTTCCTTGCCGGCTCCCTGGAGATCTTGAGTTTTTTTTATCGTTCTATCGATCTGGCGTTCGAGCTCTCGATGCTTGTGGGTCTTGAGCGCGTCCGAGCGTGGCCAGCGAGTCTTGATCAGCTTGTCAAGGAGAGATGCCATTTCTGCTTGTGAATCGGGAACTTGAATGGCCGTCTGTGCATTTGGATGGCGAAATGCATGCAGAAGCCGATTCATGTGCACCAAACACGCGTTGCCCGTCCTGAGAGCCGTGCCTGTGCCGAAGATTGAGCGCATCGCGACCGCCACACGCTCCCATTCGTCGGATATCCGGTCGCGTCCAGCACGGAATGGGCGGATCCGCAGCAGCTCACGCAAAAGTGCTTCGATCTCACGATCTGTCGGCAGTTGTGGGGCTTCCGTGCCACTCATCTCGCTACAAAGCTCGTCCTCCTCACTGCTGTCTTCAGACGTATCACTCTCGTCATCTCGTCGGTTTCGCTTCCTCTTCAGCTGTTGCTTCCGTTTCTTTGCTCGTGGCGTCGCTTGTGAAGCTTCGCTGTCCACTGCGCGGCGATGCGGCGACGGCTCCAACTTCAGAAACTCCGTGAGTAACTTATTCAGCGTTGGCGTCATACGTCCATGCAAAGCGTGGTCAGGATTCCTCCGCACCCTGCACAGGAATGCCGTCCGTGCTCGTGCCTCATTGCCAGTCAAGTACCGTCCGCGTGATTCTCGCGCGATGTCGTCCCAGATCTTGCTCTTCGCTTCCGTCTCCAGTCGTGGCGCGTGGCGCAACACGATCCGCATCACCTTCTCTTCGAGCGTAGCGTCCAGATCCGCTTGCTTCTTCTTCGTCCGCGCCAGGCTTGAAAACAAACCGTCCACCTCATCTTCTTCTTCAGGCTCGTCAGCTTCTTCACTCCCCTTGATCTCCCCAGAGTTGCTTTGGTTCGTGACGACTTTTCTCGTCTTCTGCCTGCGAACTGCCGCCTTCTCGAACACCGTCACGTGTCTGCGTTTGCTTCCGGGCGTTTTTTGGTATCGACATCTAGACGACGCTCTCGTGTCGCGATACTGCGCAATGAGCTGCTTGAGGCTGTCCGTCAGATCCCCATGAACTCGGTCCGCATCATTCAGCCACACGCGCTGCAGCCACGACACGTGCGATTGGACTGCGTGGCCAGTCGAGAAGCGCGCGTCGCCAATCGACGCTGCGATCGAAGCCCACACGGACCCTTTGGCGACAGACGGGTCCGCAAACTCCGCCGCTCGCGCCACCACCGCCTGCATGAGCAGCTCGTCCGCAGGCAGCTCGATGGAGGCAGGCTCCCTCATGATGCGTCTCTCTCTCTCTCTCTCTCTTCTTGCACTGGCTCGGCAAACACCACTCTTCCGCGCACGCCACTCACACAAGCAGTAGAGCAAACGGAGGCGCTTAGTGAGGCTGCGTCAGTGACGCGATGGCGCCCACGTCATCTTCATCCCACCAGAGTTCGAAACCTTCCATAAATGTACAGGACGCTGTGGTACATCGTACCCCTGATACTGGTACCTTCTGTCTTCAAGTGTCGCCAAACTCATCTTGTTGAAGATGGATCGGAAATTGAAGAAATTTACCAAAATCATCACCCGACCATGCAACGCAACGCACCTACGCACTCACGCATCTCCTGACTGCTATCAGTCCTTTCACTCTCACCTGTGATCAACTCTGCTGCGGGATCGATCGGGTCACCAGATTCATCAGCGCCACGAACTGGTGCTTCCGGTCTTCTTGCTCCTGCTTGAGAAGCCCCACCAACGCCGTCGTCTCGCGATTGTTGGCCTCTCGTTCCAATTTGAGCATCTCCAGCGTCGCTCGCAAGTCAGTGCGGTGCTCACGTCGTTCGTTCTCAAAGCTCGAGCTCTGGATGGTCATTTGCGCTCGACACATTGCCACTTCAGTGTGCAACGCCTGGATCTCGTCCGCTTGCGGGTGGCAGAGTTTTGGTGGGGGTCCGTCCATGGGAACATGAGCCGGTTCGTCGAGCACACTGCGCTTGCGCTTGTTGGATCGTTGTGGCGGCTCTTCGATGTCTATGTGCTGTCCGCGGTCGCGTTTGTTGCCGCTAGCGTTGTCCTCCTCTCCTTGTATCAAAGGGATGGGTGGGACAGAGTCACTTGCCTGTGAGTCGAGCACCGTTTCGCTTGCGTCTTGGAGAGTCCTTTGGGGCTGCGGCGTGTCGACAAATGCTGCCATCTCCCGTTGCAGTTGCCGATGAGCAGTCGTGAAATTGGACTCTCGCTGAGGCCACGGGGTCTTCAACAGCCGATCGATCAGCTTCAGCATCTCAACCTGATAGACTGAAAGGCCGCTTTCTTGTAACTTTTGAGGGTTGCGCACCACACGAAGGAGACGCTTCATGCGCATTAGACACTGTTGTCCTGTTTCGAGGCTGCATTTTGAGCCAAACTCGGCTCGGACGGCAGCAGCCACTTCGCTCCACACCCTCATGCGGTCGTTTGGAACCTGGAATGGGCACGTGCGTAAGATCTCACGCAGAAGTGCACTGTTTTCGCTTGCAGCAGTTGCGCCCCCAGTCGCCTCGTTCTTGTGATCGTCTTCGAACTCACTGTCGTCGATTGAGCTGTCACTTTCGTTGCTCGATTCAACCGGGGCAGCCATGATGCCATGGTCGTCTTGGGCTCTCATTTCGAGGAACTCCTCAATGCTCGAGCGAAGACCGGGCGACAGCTTGGCGTGCTGGTCATGATTGGGGTTCTTGAACACGTCGAGAAGAAATTGCACGCGCGCGCGACCGCTTATCCAGCCGCGGATGCGAGGGTTTTCGGCGAGCGTCGCAATCTCCGACCACGTGTTGGTCTGGCTGCTTCTCGCAAACGGGCGCATCTTGACGACGAGCTTCATGAACTGCTCATCCGCGTCTTCAACCACCTCCGTGCGAGTGGAAACGACCCGAAGGTACTGCCGCAGCATCGATCGTAACGTAGGCGAGATGCTCGCGTGCTGTTGGTGGCTCACCTGCTTCAGCAGCTTGCACAACCAATGCGTACGCACTCGTGCAGTCTCGCCGTTTGTGTACCGGCCACGCGAATCCGCCGCGATCTCGTCCCAGACTGCGTCTTTGTCTTTGCCGTCGGCATAGGCGAGCTTGGGCGCGTGGCGCAACACGACCCGCATCACTTTGGCTTCCAACGCGGCGTCCACGTCCACCTGCCGTCCCGGCGAGTCGGGGATGCACGGGAGCGGCGACTCGCCATCGTCGTCCTCACTCGCTTCGCTCCCCTTGCGGTTTCCAACTTCACTCGTGTCGTGTTGGATAGTTCGCTGGTTCAACTGCTCCACGATACGCTCAACCACACGCGTCTGCTCGTCTGCTGTCAATGTCGGGGGCGACCTGTAGACTGGAACGGCCTGCCGGCACTGCGCTCTCGTCGCTTCGAACTGCGCAATCAGACGCTGTAGTTCCTCCGACAAATCCCCGTGGACGCGATGCGATGCGTTCGCGTGTACGCGTTGCAGCCACGTCACACGCCCCTTCGCCGCTGATCCATTCGCAAACCTCCCGCCTCCGCAGTGCGTCGCGATCGCCTCCCACACCACCATCTTCCGCAGCGACGTGTCGGCGAACTCCGATTCGCACGCGACCACCGCCCGCATGAGCTTCTCGTCCGCAGCCACGTCGATCTCGCTGTACGGCGTGCCTCGACGGGTCGGTTTCCCTTCGTCTTCTTCTGCGTGGACATCACTCGCTGGTAGATTCGACGCGTGGACCACTCCGGTGCGGTCCAACTCCACCAGCTCGTCGCCCACGAGCACCAACTCCACTTCGCTGCGGCTCTCGTCCTCCGAGTCGTCGCACAGCTCCAGCTCAATCGGCTCCTCCGCCTCCTTCGTTTCTTCGTCTTGACTCGCGTTTCTGCTGCCGCCCAAGTGATCCGACCGCACGAATCCTTCGCTATCCGTGTCCGACATGTCGCTATTCATCAGCCCAAGCGCTTCTTCCTCTTGGGGCTGCTCTACACCCTCTTTCTCTGCTTCCTTCGCCTCGTCGTTGCCGTTGACGGCGTTGTTTCCGCTGGATTTTGCCGTTGGAGACCGCGCTTTCGCGCGCGCGCCGGGTTCGTCATCAGCTACCAGTGAACTATCACCCGTGGCCTCCATGGCCCTGCGTCTTGGCCTCTCTGGGGAAGACGTAGCGTCCGCGCCATCATGTTGAAGCGTCCCCATCTTCGTCGTTGCCTTTGAGGGGGAGATGGAAGCGCACGAAGAAGACCACACTCATGACAGCCAAAAGTGCCAGAATTATGGTACACTGTACCTGATGCCTGGTACGAATGAGTGTTGGACTGACAGGCATCTTCAAGTTTGCTCACAAGTCACAGATATTTCGATGAAGACATAGGGAGACACCATCCCCCATGTGCGCACTCTGTCTTCAGCTCCTCCGTGTCTGTATGGAGCGGAGAACGAACGCATGCAGCAATTCCATCGAGGCCGAGACGTTGCGAATTCGGACGCGCGCTCCCGTCGTCTTCCAATTCGCCAGTGTCGTGTAGGGCGGCGCCTCGGTCTTCCTAGCAAGATGTGGGTCTTCTCGTCTCCTCTATTGCAGCCAAGCGAGCGAGCTTCACGACAACAGGAGCGATCAATCACTTTGGTAGTATGATGATGGCACGAATCAAAGTGGATCGCGGCGTCTTCTCGCCCAAACCCAACGCGTGAATCAAGCAGAATCGTCCGCGCCTCCTTACGTTTTCGGTTTTGAGTCGTACCCACGGCGCCAACCCATCGGACCCTTCAGCCTCAACGTGATGAGACTGACAACTCAGTGAGAAGGCGCCTCGTGGCCATGTCTCTCATTCGATCCGCTTCAGATCACTTGGGGTTTACCCACGAGTCCAGGGTGTTCAATTCATTCGAAGTGTGTGGCTTCAATAATTATTGGCGCGGGGGATCGATCCAGCTGAGTGGCGTGATTCCGGCCAGCAATTTTGATTCTGGCCAGAGTCGATCGGATTGATTTTGTTCTGGTCGTGGCAGCCCAAAGAGACATGGCAGCACTCTCGCCAGACTGAACCCAGGCTGGCACAGCCGCATCCGTTCAGCGCATGTGACATGAGTTGTCTGTTGCGATGTATGAATGAATGGACGCCCCAGGATCGCCCCACAGAGATCCCACCCGCGACTGAAATCATCTTCCATCGCTCGCGACCTTTCGCTAGCGCATCCTCCACCCAACATCAAACCCAAGTCGGTTGATTTCTGCAGGTGGCGCATGATCTGTGTGGGTGCAAACGGTCGGAACGGAGTTCCGCTTGCTCACTTTTTTGCGGAAATTTTCGGATCTCCATCCCGTGTGTTCTTTGCACAGCTGACTACTGCAGTGGGTTCACGATCGAGAGTGATGTCACCGACTCGAAGCAACAACACACGGAGGGAACTTCAACTGCTGAACTGTGATGTTGTATCAGTTTATTCAGTTCTTTACTGATCATAAGTACTGATATAAAGGCAAAAGGTCGCACCCAGTTTACCTACGTGCTTGTGGCAGCAGCCACGCTGACCATGCCACGTTTACTTCACCTCAAGAATGAATGCAGGAGAATCCAGAAATTGATAACTTTGGATCTACCGGGACCTCTTCGGAGCTTTCTTTCAGTGAATTACCTTCTATAATGAATATACACTCCTCCTTCGCGCAAACTGATGCAGCTACTGTTCACAGTCTTGTAATGCATCATCTGTACAGAACCCGTCCATGAACTGAACAAGCACAGGGATTCCACTTCCGCCGCGTCGCGTCGTTGGTGTGGGTGTGGGTGCCAAAGCCTTGCTCCAGTGCGAGTGGAGCGGAAAGAGCAGAGTTGGAGGAGGGGAGGAGGAGCGGAGGGGACAGCGAGCGGTCCACCTCCTCTATGGAAATCCACCGTGACTGCCACTTGCGCACGCGACTTGCCTGCCTTCGTCATTTCCCAGTTTTCCTCCTAGCGTAAACTACTTTCACCAACGAACCCTCATAGACATGGCGATGCGGCGGCTACTTGTGGCCGCGGGCGTCGCGCTCTTGGCGCTCTCCACCACCAATGCGAAGCTCGAGTGTCGCCAGCCCAACTACGTCACGCGCGATGGCAAGATCTACGCGCAGGACCCGACCGTGCCAGGCAGCGAGACCGAGATCACCATCCGCGGCGTGTCGTGGAGCGGCATGGAGAAGGAGGACATGATCCCCGACGGTCTCTGGGGTATGGCCCCTCCCAACTCGCGTGGCGTGCAAGGCACCAAGATTGTGCGTTTCTTTTGTGTCTTTTTTTTTCTTTGTATCTCCATCTGACGAATTCTGTCTGCGTGCGTTTTCGTTGGTGTTTTCTTCTCCCAACAGTCCAAGGTGCTCGAGTTCTTCTCCAACAACTCCATCAACTCGGTGCGACTGCCACTTAATGCGGCGTCGCTCATCGACAACCCGCTGCCGCGACTCGACCGCATCCACGCGTACGACAACAAGGAGCTCACGGTCTGGGCCAACGTCAACACCGTGACGTACTTCGATCTGATCGGCCGCATGATCCAGACGCTGCAGAACAACCGCGTGAGCGTGCTGCTGGACATCCACTTGCTGCTGGACTACCCGCAGGACGCCTACTGGTACACGGCGCCGTACGTCAACATCACGGCCTCGCCCACGTACAAGGCCGTGAGCTACGTGGCCAAGGCGTTCTGTAACTCTACGTACTGGAACGTGCTCGGTATCGATCTCAAGGACGAGATGAGCGACGTCATGTGGAACAGTGCGGCCGGAGACAAGAACGTCAAGAACGACTGGCAGGGCGCCGCGGAAGTCCTGGCGAACCGCGTGCTGGAGCTGTGCCCGCAGTGGCTCGTGTTCGTCGGTGGCGCGAGCTCGCCAACGGATGCGCAACGTTTCACGGTGAGCCCAGACTACAAGATCCCGAGCAGCCACTGGGACGGAGGCAACCTGAAGAATGCCACCAAGAGCCCTCTCAAGGTGAACGTCGCCAACAAGATCGTGTTCGCGCCGCATGCGCACGCCCACGGCAAGTTGCCGCAAAACTACTTCTACTCGGCCGACTCGAACTGTACCAAGTCGTCGCCGACGGAGGCCTACGGCTTTGAGAATGGCCAGCTCACGACGGTGTGCCTCGACTACATCAACGGCCAGAAGATCAAGAGCAAGTACCCGTGCACGTCGACCGAGTTTGGTTGCGGCCTGTACAAGCACTTGACTGCGGAGCAGATCGCGACCAAGTACACGGCCGTGCTCAAGGAGGCCATCGGCGACGTGGTGGCCGAGGGTAAGACGCCTGTGATCTTCGGCGCGTTCAGCGGCGTGTACGGCGCCGACTTCCAGCCCCACCAGACGGCGGCGCTGGACTTCCTCATCAACTACGCGGCGACCTCGCTGCGCGGTGGATACTTCTGGGCATTGAACCCAGACACGGAGTACTTCCTTGAAGACTCGACGACTGTCGGCTCGGGTCTGTTCGGCAAGACCCACTACGGTCTGTTCAAGGCCATGTCGTGGCAGCAGCCCAACGAAGACATGCTGGCTGCGCTCAAGAAGCTGCCAGCGACCACGATTCCGTGCTTTGGCAACGAGAAGGCGGGTCTTGAGAACGCCGGCGGCGGCAAGTCCCCTGCCTCGACGACGAAGGCAGCTGGCTTCATGGCCGTGCTGGGCTCGGCGCTGCTCGCCGCTTTCTACACGATGTGATGAAGCACCGCGACACGCACGAGGAAGACTCCTCACGATTTCCACAACTAACTAAACCCAACGAGTAGTATTTATGTCCTCGCTTTCACTTGCTTCCTCCGCGTTTCCATTCCCATTCCTTGCACTGGATGCTTGGACTCCACATCAGCAAGCTGCTGACTTGATGGCTACGCTCACATTCGCGCAACATTCAAAATGTGATGGAGAAAAAATACGTTGGATGTCACGATGTGTGTCACAATTGTGTCACAATCAGCTAGACTTTCCCCAAATTTACCATGTCGACGGGATATTCCACTCATTCACAAAACTAGACGTGGCTGTCCGGCCATGCTCAACGTGCTGTTGGATGTCCGACCACAAAATGGCTCGAGGAATGGCAGTGCCCCGCACGCCGCGGCGCGCGTATGACTGGGAAGAGCGCTACACTCAGGATGCAAGAGCGAGCGCGATGCGTGAGGCGGTGGACCGCATCCTGGTCACGAGTTTTCCGGCCATTTCTGAACGACTGGGGAAACAACAGGCGCCGAAGCAACGCCAGGAGACTGCTCCCGCTCATCTGCCCGTCGTGAAGCCCGAGACGAAGCCTATGGTGGATCCAGACTTCATCGATCCGGAGGCGTATAGGACGGAAGAGTCGAGTGAGGAGGATCTGCAGACGGAGGTCGATCCCATGGAGGAGCTGCGCAAAATGGAGCAGCGCGTGGCCAGCGGACTGCCGCCGGTTGGCGAGCCTCGGCCGGCTGTGGTCAAGCCAAATGGAGGAGCGAAGGTGGAGCAGCGAGTGGAAGAGGACGTGGGAGGGGACGTGGAGATGGCGGAGGGGGACGAAGAGGACGACGAGGAGGATGAAGAGGACCAGACGGCGTGTCAGGTGTGTCAGAAGGCGGACAACCCGAAGCAGGTTCTGCTCTGCGACGGATGCGACGGCGGTGCGTTGGTCTGGCTGGAACCGAAAACGTTGTTCTTGAGGAAATTGTGTTCTGACGTTTGATGTTGTTCTGCACGGAACAGAGTACCATTTGTACTGCCTCACGCCCCCGCTGTCTTCTGTTCCGCCGGGCGAATGGTTCTGCCCGGAGTGCGCCGTCAAGAAGAATCAGACAGCATCGTCCTCAGCATCAGTCCCAACATCAGTCGCACCATCAACCACTGCACCAGCAGTAGCAGACTCGGAGGCATCAGACGCCATGGACGTCGACGACATGCCGCTCAGCGAAGTCGTGCGTATCAAACAGGAGCGCGAGCGCGCACTCGGTTGGGTGCCTGTCGATCCAACTGATGAGGCTGCAACATCAGTCAGCGTACGTGCTTCCATCACTGATCTATTGGACGGTTGTTTGATGTTAACTGGTGGATATTTGATGTTCAACGTCGAGCAGATCGCGCAGAGCTTCGAGCAGGACGCCAAGAAGAGCAACGAGCTGCTGGTCCACGCGTGTAGCTGCGACGCGTCGCGCTGCGTGGACCCGCAGTTCCACGAGTTCTGCGCGCACATGAAGCGCTTTTTGCGCAGCGCGTGCTGGGCGTCGCACAACGGCAAGTGGCTCTCGTACCGCATCGCCAAGTCGCTGGCCGAGCTCTTCGCGTACCACTCGCTCCACTGCCACGAGAAGCAGTGCAACGTGCCCATGTGCGACGAGCTGCGCGCCGAAGAGTATGTGTGAGCGTGGCACGAGTTGATGTAGCGTTCGCTGGTCGTGATAATTTACTTCGCATTATTTTTGGGTGGTGGGACTTCTACTCGAAAGTCTCCGGGCCACGCCTCCATCAATATCGCACTGGCAGCGTTCGATGTCGCCGACACCACGCAACAGCACTTCTCCAGTCGGCATCGGTTCTGTATGATTGGCAGGAGCGCTCTTCCAGTTGATGGCTTGATCGCTTCGGACGACGTGGCCTTGTGAGAGAGCAGACGCGTTGCTGATCATGACGAGGCTGTCCACGTTTCGTGTAGGACGGAATGTCCACTGATGAAGTTGTTTACTCGCCCCACGTGCATGTTGATTCGAGTCCTTCCTTCTCTTTGTCTACTCACGACAGCATGAACGCGATTGAGTTGCGGTCGCCTTCTAGTTCATTCGATGGGCTCGCGTTCTCCGCTTCCACGTCGCCCTGTCCACTCCTGAGGTCATGAGGCTCGTCTTCTTCAAGCGCTTCTTCCACGACGGTGAATCGCGGCCGCTTGACGCCTGCGATTCTCTCCACTTGATCAGGAGGCCGTCGCTGCGTGCCGTCTTCGTCGGTCACGATGCCTTCCTCCGCGATCACGGCGTTCTCGACAATGCGGGCGGCCTTGACCGCGTCGCCCAGTAGGTTTGTCAACGCCGCGAAGAGATCCACGTCGCCACTGTGGCATGTCCACTTGGTGTGCTCGTTGTAATGCAGGTTGACCGTGATGGGCATCACGATCTCCTTGCCCAGCAGCTCCTGAGTCAACACGGGATCCTGCAGCACCCTGGGGAACACGACCTCCAGCGCCTTCCGCGTGATGGCGCCATAGAACACGCCCTCGCTTCGCGTGATGCACGCGCCCGTGGGGCCGTCCGTGGACACCACGCGCACCGAGTGCATCTCGTACCGGCGAATAGAGAAGTACGCCGTGTAGAGCGACCACTGGTGTAGCAGCTCCTCTCGGCCGAGCCCTCGCGCCAGTCGCATGTTCACATCCGTGACCGACATCAGATACGCCGCCTGTCTCGGGTCGTCGGCCTGGAACCCACGACGGAACACCTTCCAGTATTCGGTGGAGATCCGCACGGCCGAGCCATCGATGTCGCTGTGTGAGTACAGAGCTCGCGTCTGCAGCAGCGACCGGTGCAGCGAAAGCTCCTGGACTTGCTGCCTCAGGGCTGCCACGTCCAGACTGATATTGTACACACGCGACGCCAGTCGCTGCTTGGAGGTCTGCTTCTTGGCCTTGGGCTTTCCGGTGGTGGAGCTGAGCTGCCTGCTCGTCGGCGGCAGTCCGAACCGCTCGCTGTGGCCCACGACCATGCGCTCTACGAACACTGCACGGCCGGCCATCGCTTCCGTCTTGGCTGCCTTGCTCGTGGCTTCCGGTTGATCTGGTTGTGGGCTGGGGTTTCTGGCACTGCGAAGGTCTCCACTGGAGAAGATTGCGCAGTGGTGGGAGACTAAGGAGGAGGACCTACAGTGTCCAGTGTGGGATACAAGAGGATGGAATCGAATCGGCGTTTGGGACCGCGTCAAACTGCGACTTGTGGCAGGCAACACGGCCGTCGTCGAGTTGATGGGTGACCCCGTCACCACCTGCGGCCACTTGGATCGACGCGAGTCGCGTACTCTCAAAAGTAATCCCTTCGGCTTACGGTACCTCAAGTCGTCTAATGTCTCAAGGAAGCTGTGGTACCGATTACCTCTATCAATGAATACATGTATAAACGAATGCCCCACGTCGTGTATACAGTGAAGGGAAACCGATTCGCCTGGTTTCTGGAAAATGCCAGACGTTCGAGCCATCAAGCGATTTGCAATGCAGAACGCACGGATCGAGCAACGCAAGCGCAACTCAATGGCAACGATTCAGCAGTCGTCTGGGTCCTTCGTCATAGCCTGATGGCAGGATTGGCCTTCGTGCCACGGCAGACTCGCGCACTGTCCTGGTTTCTAAGCTGGATTGTCCACCAACCCAGAGGATGGTTCCATCCATCGTCCTGCTTTTGGCTCATCTTGCGTCGGGTTCCAATCGACGAAGCGGTCTGTCGCTTCTTCTCCTTCTATTCCTGCTCATCAATTGGACGGCTCGACGCTGCGTTCGTAACTGGACCAGCGCACGCATGCCGTACTTTCTCAACTCATTTCGGCTGATCTGTGGCGATCTGTTGGTTGGTGCACTTGAGCTCGTCGTCGTTGCCGACGACTCGTTGGCGCCATGCGCTGTTGGAGCGCCATTACATCAACTGCAGGTAGCCATTTCAACAGACCATTGTCAGAGCTGTGGGGACGATCGTCGGCTTCCCCGCCGCCTCCTGTGCCCAACACCACGCGGCTCACAAGGTCCGTACGACCAACTCAAAGGCAAAACCCACGCCATAGTTGAACTCACACTTGTCTATCCCCAGCACGTACGGCCAGAACTCTACACTGCCGCAGCCTGCGACGCACGTCTCCCACCGCTGTTTCGACGCTCCAGCTCGTCTCGCTCGCCCTCGGGGTCTTCTTCGGACTCCAAATCCAGCGGCAGCGAGATCGCGAGCTCTCGGATCGCTGTGATCGCCTCGTCAAAGCCGATGCGAGCGTCTTCTCGCACGATGCCGTACAGGAACTCAGTGGATTCCAAGAGGTTCTGCAGGCGGTCGCGTGCGTTGACGATCGCGAGCTGGATGTTGCGGACGTGGAGGTCTTCCTTCAAGTGCTTCATCATCTGAATGGTCGTCGAGTCCCAGTCCATGATCGAGCACGCATCGATGATCACACCGTGGACGTACACGCCTTCGGTCTGCTCGCGCTTGGAGATCTCCCGCTCGACCACTCGCTCTACGTACTCGCAGTTCGCAAAGTACAACGCGCCCTCCACACGGATCACGATGATGTCCGACAGCGGCTGCGCCGTGTCCGGGTACAGATCCAGGTCCACGAGTCGGGTCTCACCCGTGGCGTCGTCCTTGATCTCGCCCAGCATCGTTAGCGTCGGGCGTCGCGTCTTGTAGATGACCGCGATCAGCGAGCAGAAGATGGACGACAGCAGTCCAGGAAGCACGCCGAGAAGCACAGTCAGCACAAACGACGCGAGCCAGACGTAGAACTCGTCGCGCTTGACGCGGTACAGCCACTTGGCTTCCTTGGTCTCGATCAGCGAGTGACCGGCAACGATAATGATCGCCGACAGACTCGCCTTGGGAAGGTACGCGAGCGCCGACGTGGCTGTGTACAACGCGATGACGACAACGCCGACTGTGATGAGCGACGCGAGCTGCGTGCGTGCGTTCTGCATGTTCACAGCCGTTCGCGAGAGTCCACCCGTCGCTGGCATGGAGCCAAAGAAGGATCCGATGAGATTGGAGAAGCCCAGCGCCACGAGCTCCTGGTTTGGCCGGATGCGGTAGCCTTCTTTGATGGCCAGACGCTTGGCCATGGCGATACTGGACATGTACGCGATGATGGAAATCGACAGCGTGTCGATGACGATGTGGTACAGACGATCCGTCTCGATGATCTTTTTGAGAAACCCATACCACGGCAGAATGGGCGACGGGTAGCCTCCAGGCACGTTGCCCGTGAGCTTGAGAGCGTCACCACCGGCGAGATAGCCGACGATGCCGCCCACCAAACACACGAGAAACGCGCCCAAGTCACACACGAGGCGTAGCGCCACCAACACGGCGATCTTGGAGCGCAGGAAGCGGATGGACGAGGACGAGGACACGATGGCCTCGAGCGAGCGGCCGTTGAGCGCCGTGGTGGAGCAGGTCGAGTCTGTGATGGACGCGGTTTCCGACTTGGCGGGCGACGCCATGTTCTTCATACGCGGCTTGGGCTTGGCGTCGTCCGACGACTGGGCATTCTCCGGCTTCAAGACCACGCGGCGAGGAGTCGCCAGGCGAGACGTAGGCGGCGCGTTCGATTCGCTGCGGCGTGGCGTGGCGGTGATGGTGGTCGTCGATGACTCGGAGGCTGTGCGTCGCAGCGTCGGAGGGCCGTTCTTGCGGAGGAACGAGTACTCGAGCGGCTTTTCCAGGTGCAGATAGTCTTCATCCGACAGCGAAAAGCCGACGCCGTCCTCCTTGATGACGTTCGACGCGCCCGAGCGGTGGCGCGTGCTGCCACGTGCGAGCTGCGAAAGATCCGAACTGCGAGTCGAGCGCGAGTCCATTTCCGTGAGATCGCCGTCGCGTCGTCCATTACGAGTAGATGACAAGGCCCATGGAGACCCCAGGAGGTCACTGCGTCGCGTACTCGTGGTTGTGGACGCACGCGCAGAGAACAGATTGGGCAGAAAGTCGGACCGCTTGGGCGTGCCGCCCACGTCCACGGACGATGGCCGCGCGCGCTTCTCCTCTTGATTTTCACTGGGCTTGTTGGCCTCGCCGAGCTCGACGTCGTCGTACCCGGTTCCTTCCTCGGCGCCGCTTTGACTGGCCGTCTCGTCGTCGTCGCCGAGGCTCTGCATGCGGCTCAGCGCGCGCGTCGTCTCAATCGCGAACTCCTCGTCCAGCTCCTCTTCCAGCCGCGCCATCTCGCGCACGACGCGTCGCTTGAGCGTGCGCATGCCGACCAAAATGCCGATGGAGAGCGCGCCCAGCGCCACGCTGAGCGTGTTCCAGTGCGGCGACTTCTCAAACAGGTCGAGCACTGTGAGGAACGGCAGGTCGCGGCTCGGGACCTTGACGCCGAACCAGTTCGCGCACTGCGAGAGCATGATGAGCACGCCGCCGGCCGAGACGAAGCCGCCCATGACGGGCCGCGAGAAGAAGTCGGCGATGATGCCCAGGCGGAAGATGCCCATGAAGAGCAGCACGACGCCCACGAGGAACGACAGCAGGATGCCCGTGGCCACGCGCTCGTCCTCGCTCTCGATCTTCTTGATGGCCGAGCCCACGAGCAGCGAGACCTCGGAGCCGTTGGCCACGGACAGCACGCGCGACGTGCCGAAGAGCGGGTAGATCATGGGCACGAGCGCCGCCGTGTAGAGTCCGTAGATGGGCGGCACGCCCATCATGGTGCTGAGCGAGATCTCCTGCGGCACGATCATCATGCCGACCGTGATGCCCGCCACGAGGTCGTACTGCAGGTCCTCGCGGATGTCGTAGTTGGGCAGCCACTCGAGGATCGGCACGTGCTGCTTGAAGAAGAACAGCACGCGCGAGCGCGTCGTGTGCTGGCGCGCGTACTGCCAGCGCTGCTGCAGGAACGCCAGCACGGCCGCCACCGACAGCTCGTCGTCCTCGTCACGCGGGGAGCTTCTTGCGGGCGCCGCAGCGTCGGCTGCACGCGGACTCATGGCGCGTGGGGCGGCTCAATGGAACGCGCAGATCAAGGCGCACACGCACAGGTGCTTGGTGGAGCGAGGGAGACAGCGGAAGCGACGGAAGCGCGCGGCGAATGCCTCCCGTGGAGATGGCGAGGGAGGACGGATGCAGAGGATGATGACGCCCTTCCTGTCTCTGGAAGAGGAGCGCGCGCCTGGAACAACTGACACACCCGCTCTTTTTGTGTATCCTCAGACTCAGATCAGAGGAGGGACCAACTTTTTTAGACGTTTTCGACCAATCCGCCAACAGAACCCAAAATAACAACCCAGACCCAAACTCACCCAGACCACATCTCATCGAGAGTAGTACTGTTTGTATCCTATTAAGTACGACTCTCAGTCACTTGGCTTTCAAATGGCAACAACCATCAGCAAGATTGCAAGATGGGGTTTCTGAAGCCATCCAGCTGGAGGGATCAAAACGCAGCTGCACTTTCTCGTTTGGGAGGTGTCCGAGTGATGGTCATCCCATTCTGCGACTGTGAGAAGGGGGACTGACTGGGGAAGAATGGAGATGGGTACACGCCTGCGCGCTGTGGCTGCTGCTTGGCAGAGGCCTCTGCGCCCACCACCTGCAGGCATTCCCAGCCGCTGCCTCTGCCGGTGCCCAGATCCTAATCCTAATCCAACGGCGTGAATCCACGGCGAAACAATGGCGACGGCGACCCACAGCAAGCCGCGCAGCTTGAGCGTGAGCGGCGACGCGCCTGCTGCCTCTGGTGCTGGAGATCTGGAGCTCGTGGCGCGCGGTCCTTCGTCCGCCAACGAGCAGACGTCGCTGCTGCACAAGGCGCGCGCGTCGCTCAAGAACATGAGCCCGCCGATCCACCACCATGTGCGGGGCTTCGTGGACGACTTCCAGGAGTTCATCCAGCAAGGCAACATGATCGACCTGGCCGTCGGTCTCATTCTGGGCAAGTCGTTCTCGGCGATTCTCGACTCGTTCGTCGGCGACATCCTCACGCCGATTCTCAGCCTCTTCTCAGGTGCGTTTGCTTGAATCTGCGTGTGTATGAAAGAGTGTGTTTGACACAATGGGGGTTGACCACATCTACAGAAAAGAGCTTGGCGAACTACTACGCAGTCGCGCGCTGTCCGGCGCTCGTTCTCCATTGTAATAGCAACACGTGGCCGACCTGGCAGCAAGGTACAGTGGGGTGTCTTCCTAGTGTCACCTCTCTCCATTACCGACGTCTCACACACTCGTACTGATTCAGCCCGAGCATCGGGGGCAGTGACCGTCAACTACGGCCAGTTCTGCGAGAACTTCATCAACTTCCTCATCAACGCGCTGTTCTTGTACATCGCCATCAAGAAGGTGCTGGAGGTGCTCTTCCAGCGTACGATCATCATGAAGCGCCAGTGTCCAGCGTGCAAAGAGTTTGTTCGCGGCAATGCGACGATCTGCAAGGAGTGCGGCCACCAGTTCATGCCGTAGCGAGATCCAGACTTTTGTCAGGTTGACACTTGTTGTAAGTGAAAAAAATGCGTTTTCTTGTCGAAACCGACTGTGCCGTTTTGGAGTCGGGTCCGTTCACTGCGACTCTTTGGTCTTCTTGGTAGTACGATGAGTGCTCCGCGCCACGAGGTCCCGTCCTCCTGTTTATCTTGCTCGACGCCACCGCGCTGTGAGGCTGACTGTGCATGTGATGCAGTTCCTACCATGTCGCCAGTGTCGTCTCCTGCGAGCGCAACTGCTGCGGTGTGAGCGTGAGAGCCAGGAACGCGCTGCCAAAGACGAGCAAGCATGCCAGGAGATCTACGAGCAAATGGAGCGTCTCGCACGACTCAACATGGCACTCGTCCAGCAGCAAAGGCAAGGGCCAAGCCAGGCGCAACAGCTTCAACTGATGGAGGTGGACGAGTGTGTCAAGCCGAGGGCGGACACAACTCAGCCGAATGAACTGGACGAGCGAGTGCAGCGACTTCAAGCGACTGTCGTGCAGCAAGCGAAGGTGATCGACGGGCTGCGGAGGCAGCTCAAGAGCATGGTCCCCACGCTCCAACTGGATGGAGCCACACGAACGACTGGATATGATTCGGATGAAGAGTCGTCCGATTCTGGAGACAGAGACAACTGCGACCCTGCGTCTTCTGCAGTTGACCGCGGACTGCGTAAGCTGCCGCTGACGTCGCTCCACGCACAACTCAAAAGCAGAGACGCGGAGATTCGTCGGCTGGAGCAGCACACGATGCAGTTGACGCAGGAACTCGATGCCACGCGCGACAAAAAACGACGAGCTGCGCAGCACTATCAGCAGATCACCAATTCGCAGCAGACAGAGCTCAGAAAACACACAGCGAGTTTACAGGCCCAGCTGCGAGCGCAGCGAGGACTGGAACGACGCATCCAGGAGCTGAACGAGTACGTGGACGTGCTGGAGCGAAAGCTTTTGGTCGTAGCGAGACCAGCAAGGGGCTAATGGCGTAAAACGTCGAGTGGGGTTGGTCTTGTTTCTTGTAATCTCAGTTGATACCGTCCTCTAAGCAGGAAATTGTCACAAGGCCACTCACACCGCGAGCGGCACGAGCTTCCCTGTCTCTGGGTCGACAGTGAACTTCTGATCATGCTCCTTCAGCAACTCTTCGTACTCGGTGGCTTCTGGGTGGAAGTGACAGATCTGCTCAAACACCGCATCTTGCATTGCGAGTTTTTCTTCCGGGACGCGCTCATGCGAGTCGTCAATCTTGCCTTGAAACCGATCTTCCAGCTCCTCCTGGGCATCGTAGCTCGCGTAGTCGTCCGCCTCCTGGCCGTTCAATGCCGATGGCTGCATCGTCGACGGAGCCAGCGATCGGAATGCCTCACGCAGGTACGGATGCCGCAGAGCATCAGCGGCCGTGAGACGTTTCTTCGGGTCGTAGACGAGAAGCTTCTCCAGAAGATCCAGCGCGAGCTCATTCGCGCTTGGGTACAGCTCACTAAACGGAATCGGAGCACGGCGTCGCTGCCTGTGAACCCATCTCTGAGCCGCTTCCTTGTGAATGTTGGCGACGTAAACGATATCCGGCGTGCCCAACACGTTGAAAATCTTGCTCAGTTGATTCGTGGTACTGGTACCCGGAAACAGAGGCTTGCGGCCCAGAAGCTCGGCGAGGATGCAGCCGGCGGACCACAGATCCGATGGCTTGTCGTATCGAACACCATCAAGCAAAATCTCTGGAGCTCGATACCATCGCGTGACGACGTACTCAGTCAACTCCACGAACGGGTCCTCACCCTTGTGTTGTTTTGCTTGCGTGTAGTCGATATACCGCGCGAGTCCGAGATCACACACCTTCAGGTCGCAGCGGCTAGTGACCAAGATATTCGACGGCTTCAAGTCTCGGTGCAGAATATCCGCCGAGTGCAAGTAGCTCAACGCGCGTAGAATCTGACGCATGAAGTATGCGACGTGCTCATCAGTCAGCGTCTGCGTTGAGTGGATCACACGATGAAGATCGGTCTCCATGAGGTCCGTCACGAGGTAGATATCTTCCAAGTAGCAGAGCCGCTGGGGTCGCAGGACGTCGTACAGGCGGATCAGGTTCGGGTGCTGGAGTTGTCGAAGGAGGCACAGCTCGCGCAGAATTCGTCTCGTGTCGGGTAGATCAGCGAAGGCGTTGGTGATTTTCTTGATCGCGACTGTCGTCCCCGACTCGGTGTCACTCGCTGCGATGACTTCGCCGTATGTCCCTGAGCCGACCACCTTGATGAGCTGGTATTTCTTGGGGATGTCGAACTCGGTCTTCTTGGCACTGAACACATGATTGTCTCGTGCCAATTCGCGAAGTCGACGAGCCGACTCGGATTCCGGTTGAGCGTCGCTCTCTTGACTTGAGCTCGATTGTTCGCGGAAGGACTTGGTTCTCGGTGTCATGATTCGACCAAACAGACTCGAACGCGCTCCATCTTTTCGACCGCCTTCTTTCTCCACTCGAAGCATCTCGCGCAGCATCTCGTTTGACATGTTTTGCATCACGAGCATCGCATCGTCGCTATTACTGTTCGCAGAACTTCGTCGAGAGGAGTCGTTTTCGCTGACATTGGAAGATGTGCGGCGGCTGCCTTGGATCTTCGGGTCTCGCAACGCGTCTGCGGACTTGATCGTTGGTGCAAAAATCACTGCGACTTGAATTCGTCCACGGAAAACAGTGGGCGGTGCCCACGATTCGCGGCAATCGTTGTACTGATCACACAGATTGTGCCATCGCAGCAATGCACCGTTTGCTTTTGCCTCCGCAGACCCACCGTTGAACAACGATAGGTGGGGCGTGAGGTTAATCTTGCACACACCGAGCAACGCATCCGGCATCATAAACCGGCTCTGGAACACTTCCAATTTCAGAAAGTAGGTGAAACCTCGTGCACATCCAGGAAACTCGAGCCGCAAGTTCGTGCGCCACTCGGGCCGCAGTGTCTCGCTCGAATGGTGCACTTGTGACGGCGGATCGAGCGGACACTTGCAGATACTTGTCACACATCCACTCGAATCACCAAATGCCGCAAACGTGCGTTCGCCTGAGATGCCTGCGGCTCGCTTCAGTCCACGAAACAGTCGCGTACTGGCTGACGGTCGACGTTTCTCGTTTGTCGTAGTCGAGTGGCTGGTTCCGTGCGCGCGCTTTGCCTTGGCTACATCATCCCCGGCGGACGATCCACTGCCATTGGTCTCTTTCTTGATTTCGAGTCCATCCAAAGTACGCTCTTGATGAGGTCCTTCCTGGAGAATACATCGAACATAGACTGGGTAATGCTTCTTGGCACCATGAGCACTCTTTTCATCCTTCGGAGGCACTCCTCCAGCGGCGACGTCTGCTGGAGTCAACTGCTGCGCTCGCATGATCTGAACGTAGAACATCCCTGGCGGTATTTCGTGTGCGATCGACGAAGATTCCCCGGGCAGCACGAGTCGAATATTCTCTCCTTTCTGTGCTGCGTCGAACGCCACAGACAGCGCCACTGCATCGCCGTTGATGTGCCACCGCACCAGTCTTCCTTTGTAGTCGAGCCACAGTTCGTGTACGAAAAGCTGGGTCACGCGCCGATTGCCGAAGTTGATGAGGTTGAACGTTTCTTTGCCGGTAACCACAAGTCGCTTTTCCCACATCATGGATGGTGTTAGGGATGGACTGCCCGTACTCACATCCGATAAAGGTGCTTCTCTTGTGTTTCTGCTCGAAGACGACGATACCATTCGAGGAGAGACATCGGCGCCAAGAAGTTGCGAAGGCATTGGAGCGGGCGACGGTGTCCCAATAATCTCATCCTCGCCTCCGAGTGCGTCCACGCAATCGGCATCTCCACGCAGCAGCTCGATGATTTCGTTCATTTCAAACGACTCCACGATCACGGACTCCAGCAACGTCGAGATGAAGAGCAGCAGACCGTCGTAACGTCGGTATTGGCCCCAGAACGGCACAATTGGCGGGAAGTTCGACGTGAGCACGACATCCGGGTGCACGCAACGAAACAGGAGGGGGATCTCGTTGATTTCTTGCTTGAGCAGGGCACCCAAAAGCCGGTAAAACTTCGTCGGGTCCAAAGACTGCGATGCGAATGCTACATGTGGACGAGCCGTGGAAGCAGACTTGGAAATTGCACTGTGGATTGCACGTTTCCACTGGTCCTTCTCGAATGCCGTGCGCGAGCTCAGGTGATGCATGCGGTGGCCCTCGGTCGCGATACGGAACCCGTGATGAGGTTTGCCGTTCGGCGGTGCCACGTTGTCGTCCTCCACGCCCAGCACTTGAATGCGTCCGATCAGCTTGGTGTTCGAGATGAAGTCCTCACGTGACTCGTAGTACGCGAGCGTATCGCCCTCGAGCACGCAGTACGTCGCACGCCAATGATGTGCCAGCAACTCGCTCTTCTTGTGCAGGTACCCTTCGAACGCGATGCCTTTGTCCGTACGGTAGCGGACTGTATGAGACCGGCTGCGGCCCGACGACGTCCGACGCAACACCTTGTCCTTCTCTCTCCTCCCAGATTCCACCGACGCGGACGCGTCCTCCGACATTCCTCGATCACGGTCAGCATCCTGCTCGCGCTGGGTCTGGCGTATCCGTCGCAGCTCCTCCACATCTTCTTTCTCGACGTCCTGTTGACTGCTGTCCGCCTTGCTCGTCTCTTCTTCTTCTTCTTCTTCGCCTTCTTCCAGAAAGGCCGACGTCGTGTCGTGACGACGTGGCGGTGGCCGCCTCGGCGGCGAGCGTTTTGGCTGGAGCCGCTGCTGGATGAGCTTCATGAATTCCTGCAAGGGCACTTCTTCCACTGGATCCGTGTTCTTCACCGCGATCGCGAGCTGCTCCGAGCCCTGCAGTTGTTCAATGCGAAGCAGAAACACCGTGCGCGACTCGGCCGTGTCCGTCGCCCCGTCCTTTGCCAACAGCGCCACGTTCGCGTACGCGTACACCACAAACACGCGCTCGCCCTGGATCTCCGTATTTGCCAGCGACCGCCGCATCGCGAGCCCTTCCTCTTCATTCGCCGGCGTTCCTTCCACTGCCTCGGGCAGCACGACGACGTCGCCGTCCTTGCCGCTCACACACTGCAGCAACTGGTCCTGGAAGTCGAGCTGCTCGTCTTCATCCATCGCGGCAGCCACCGACAGGATCGTGTCGTCCATCGCCTCACCGCTGTCCTTGCGGCTCGACCGTCGCCGTCCGATGAACGTGTCGCCGTTCACGAGCCGCGGCTGGTACAGCGTGAACGAGCAACTGGACCGCACGGCGAGCGTGGCGTTCGCCCACAGCGTGTGGAACAGCGCGCGCGTCATCCACGCGGCCTGCGGCTTCTCCACACGCAGAGAACTCGCGGCGAAACGCACGGGAGGCGCGAGGACGTCGTCGCTCGGCTCGAGCGTCAGATTGCTCTCCCGACGCGCCAAATGCGCGTGCGACGCCGCCATTTCGACACAGCACAGTCCTTCTACACAGGTAGACGCTCGTACACACGCAGGGGACGCTAACGGAGCCTGGAGATCGCAGCGACGAAGCGCGGCGCGGAGGTTTCCCCTTGATGCCGTTCCACTTCCTCACGATGTAATGCGCGGATGGGTATGGCCATGTGGGGGGAGGCGTTCAACCTTTTTGGTTAACGCCAAGACGACCGGAGTGATTGTCCGTGATTCAATACCGGTTTCGATACCGGTGTATTGAGCATTCAGACCATCACTCATATAGTACGTCGTATAAATGGGGATGCCGTTCGGTGGGGATCTGTGACGATGGGTACAAAAACACAAAAAATTGGGAACGAGGTCTCAGCGGCGCAAGAGACTGCAGAGCGGCACGAAGCAGGCAGCGGGTGTAGTCACGAGACAGTGGAGAGAGTGGTAGGCGAGGAGACGCGTGAGGAGGAAGGCGACCCTGGAGCGGCACCAGGTGGCGTTGTGGGACGCCCAGTAGGCTACACACAAGAAGCGCCGCATGTTCAGACAGAGCTCACCGAACTGGAGGTCGTGGCAGCGACGCTTGGCTTCGCATTGGCACGCGTGGACCAGCAACGCGTTGATCTCGTTGGCTTTCGGGTCTTCTTCCCACGGAGGAGCGGTGCCGCACCACACAATTTCCACGGAATCATCGTCTTCGTCTTCGTCTTCGTCTTCGTCCTGCGCTTTGTGCTGGTGATTGCTTCTATCGACAGGGGATACGGCGAGGCCTTCGCTACTTGCGCGTGAAGATACGACAGCCAACTCGCAAGGGGCCAGTCCTTCGATCTCAGCATCGTCTTCAATAGCTTCTTGTCCGTCCTCCTCGTCTCCCTCGACGACGGAGGGGGTGGTTGGGCAGTCACTCTCTCCACTCGGAGACGACGTCTCGACACAGTTGACTTCCGTCGACGAATGTGCGCTTTCCATACCGGCGTCGCTGCTGCTCTCACCACTGATCGTCTCGTCGGACTCTCCAATAGCTTGTTCCCTTGGTGAAAGGCTCGCAGAAAGAGGCTGTCAATGCATCACATTAGTGCAACGGTCTCATGAATCAAACCGCTGGACGTACCGCATCGACGTCAGAGCTAGCGGCAACAGCTTCTTCTTGCATCGAGGAGTCTGCGTCATTTGCACTCGCCATTTGCTGGTCACAGCCCTCCGTACTCGATGCGTGTGATTCGCCGTCGAATGCCTCTGTTGCACCTTCACCGTCTTCTTCTGGTGAATGGATCTCTCTAACCGGGCTGACACCCTCGGCTAACTCCATTCGCTGGCTTTCGTGCTTGGCAAGCTCCGCTTCCATCCTCTCGAGCTCTTCTTTCGGGTCGATCTCGATAGCGCTCAAAGGGTCCGGCGGCGTTAGGTAGAGTAAAATGTCGATCTCTTGGTAAACTTCGTCGCTCGCCTCGCTGAACGGGCCCGCATCGAATTCACTGTCTGAATCATCATCCATGTCAGCGTTCTTCTTCTTGTTGTCTTCTGACCTGTTCCTCTTTCTCGGGACTCCCCCCCCTCCCTTTCCCGTACCAAAACTCGAGATTGATGGTGACATTTATATTTGCAAACGGTCTTACACGAACGTGGCGTTCGGCGCGTTGGCCAGGATCCAGCTCTTGGCGTACGATACCTTCGAGTACACGCCTGGCTTGTTCGCGAGGCCGCACTCCTCGCCCCAGCTCACAACGCCGATGAGCACATCGCCCGTCGAGCGCTCAAGGATGAGAGGACCGCCCGAGTCGCCCTGGCACGAGTCCTTGTTCGTGGCACCGCCAGCGCAGAACATCGTGGCCGAGATTGGGTAGCCCTTGATCTTGGCAGCCTTGCAGTCCGCATCGGACTTGACCGGCACGTTCACGCGCAGAAGCTCCTTCGACGCGGAGTTCTCGTCGCCGGAGATGGTGGTGCCCCAGCCCATGACGGTGGCAGTAGAGCCCACGAAGGTCTCCGAGTCCTCCGACAGCAGCTTGACTGGCTCGTACGCCGTAACTGGCGAGGCGAGCGTGAGGATGTTGTAGTCGTAGGTGCCCGTGCTCGATCGGTAGCTTGGGTGCGGGGTCTCTTTCTTGACGGCAATACGCACGCCATCCGAGGTGCCGCTCAGGTAGTGGGTGCCGACGGCGACGCACTTGACGTAGCCAGCGCAGTGGGCGGCAGTGAGCACGTGGGTCGAGTCGATGAGCGAGCCGCCGCAGAAGTCTTCGCCCGCAGCAGTCTGACGAAGGCCGACGGTGTACGTCTTGGTACCCGCTGGCACGACGGAGCCACCAAGGATGAGTGGCTTGGTATCTTGTGCGCTAGCGACAGCGGCAGTGGCGGCGAGGGTGATAGCGGCGATCTTCATGGCGACTTGGTTGGGAGGGGGCTTGGTGGTTTGCTGGAAAATTGCAAAGTGAAAGAGAGCTCGTGCCAAGCAGGTCTCAACTTGGACATCAGGTCAAGTGCTACGATGGCGTCGCCCTCCTGGCCTGAGCCACCGAAGGCTATGGATTACGCCCAGTGTGACCGAAGGCACCTGCAATGCAAGTGCAAGCTGCTCAGACCTGTCACGTTGACTTTGCAACTGCTCTTGCCATCACCGTGGACCGTCAACATGCCGCCTCTAATCAGATGCCGTGTGAAGTTGCGCCCATTTCCTAACGACCACGCTCCACACAATGACTCACGGATCACGGGTGTCGCCAGATCCACAGATTGCTTGATAAGGAGGAGTCTTTGAGCCTTGACGTAGCCCCCTGTGGCTGATTGCCCCGTTTCAGCACTGCGCACAGAATGGCAGACAGTGTGGCTGTCTCCCTGTCAGGACACCTTGGTGGCTGATTTGATTGTGTGGGTGCAGCAGCCGCTTTCTGTGGACTGTCGGTGAGTAAATAATCCGACGAGCACGGACTCTATGGACAAGGTCGAGGCACACACGGACTGTGTTTTGTGATGAAAAGTCCCAACTCGACGACGTTGAGCATATGGACTCATGAGTGAATCACTCACCTAGGTCTTCTGGCCGACTGGCACGACGGAGCCACCGAGGATGAGTGGCTTGATGTCCGCATCTTGCGCGCTAGCGACGGCGGCACTGGTGGCGAGGGCGACAGCAGCGAACTACATGGCGAGTTGCTTGGGAGGTGGCTGGGTGGTTTGCTGGAAAATTGCAAAGTGAGGAAGGCAGCGTGGCTCAGGACGCCAGACTGGAGACTCTCCAGTGGAAAGAGGTGGTGGTGGAGGCATGTTGGTCGGCGAGGAGTTCAATTCGTTGCATTTGTTGATCAACTAAGACCAACTACGCGACGCGCTTCGGTTGATCCCGTCGCCCTCGCCCTTCGTTGTGGGCTATTCTTCCTCGATTTCCCAACATACTGAAAAGGCTTTCTCTTCAATAATTGATCGGTCTCGCCGACAGAACATTCCTCATTTTCTCATCTGAAACGTGACTACCTGTATGTTTGAATATGAAAACGGTATGTCAAGAAGAGCGCGATGTCCTGGCCGTGGAACGGCAACCCATCGCTAATCAGATTCTGGAGAGGAACGAAAGATACGCGGGATGGGTCTTTTTGGTCCCAGAAGCCAGACGTTGTTTCGCTGTCCACTGTCCACAGCCCATGCATAGCAGTCTTCATGCGTGCCACAATCTGAACGACTGTAACCGGACCCGATCCCCGAGCTGGCTCGCGCGAAGCACCAGCGGCTCGACCCGGCAACGCGAACTGTGAGTTCAAATTGAGAAGATCGAAATAAAAGGCACTCTGTTCAGTCAAATTTACTTTCACTTGCAGTG
>JAADXN010000369.1:0-26064 GCA_023337875.1 Pythium apleroticum | reverse complement strand
GATCAGACTGAGCGTTCATCTCCAGTCGATGTCAACCCGCAACAGCAATAAATTCAGAAATGAATTGTCGCGATTCAGTTAATAATTGCGTTATTATATTTTAATGTATTCCGTGCGTTATTATTTTATGCGCATCCCTGCGTGTGTGCCGCTAGTTCTCGTTGGAGTTTCCACTCGCACCATTGAGAGTCGGAGTATCGCGCTCGTAATCTGACGATCGTAACAAAAACTGGAGAAATTTCTGGGTCTTGACGCCCATACGACGCTGGCTTTCACCGTATCGAACGTCCTGAATCTTCTCCCCTTCGTCAACTGCCCGCGACAAGTGCTGGAATGTCGGGTGCAACGCGGACAAGCCCACGGTACGAGCCGAGCTGAGCCCTTGAACTTGCATCAGCATCATCTGATAGATCTCGCCCACAGAGAAGTCGGCCTTCTTACGGAACTGCTCATTGAAGGCCGAGTACGAGCGGATGGGCTGACAAAATTGGCGTCTCCAGTCATCGAGGGTTACCACTGCAGGCGCGAATACTGGCGACGGTCGAAAGCTCTCAGATCGCTCGCGATTGCGGCACTTGGTGCTGACAGGAAGCTTCGCGAGTAGACTCATGTGAACGCCCTTGAGAAATGCAACCGACTCGTCTGCATTCTGACACAGCTGCACGAAGAACTGGTTCTGGACTTGGGTTCGCACGAGTGCTGTCTGCAGTCCCGACGTTCGCACGGTCGTCTGCTGCGTGAGCGAGCCCTCCACTAAGTAAATAATGTGGGTCATGCCGGAGTCGCGCAGTCGCGTTTTCTGCTCGTTATAGCGACGATCGATGATACTGCCGGAAAGATCGTTGACTTGCTTGCGCTCTACAATCACATTGAGCATGAATTCCTCCACCGACTCGAAGTCTCGGTAGCGCCTCGCCACCCATTGGACGTCGCCGACGTTCAGCGAACGCACTTCACACGTCACATTGCACTCGAGAAGTTTGCGCTCCAAGATGTCGCGATTCCGTCTAGAGAGAACTTCTCGATGGTCCAGCACCAACACGATCTCCCACTCGTCGCTGTCCCGAACAAAGCCGCTTGCCACCACTGGTGCCTGACGCCGGGAGTGTGAAAAAGTCGGCTCCACGTCCGGCTCGGAGTCGTTCTCTCCATTGCTTTCTCGTGGTGGTGACATAGATAACGCACGCAGCGTCTCCGCGTCCGAGTCGTAGTCGTCGTCCGAGTCGATGAGCTCAATATACTGTTGATGCTGCTGTTGCGACTGGCTTGGCTGTTGCGTTGCTGTCGTCGCTTCCACTTGTCCATTGAAGTCCACACTCGAAGAACCGAGCCTCAGCTCACTACTTGGCACAGAAGCCGCTGCTGCAGGCTGGTTGCTGCAGAGTAGCGCACTGTGGACACCACGGTCAGTGAGGAAGACACCGCCGGTCAGGGATCTCGCAACCACCTGATGCGTGTTCACCAGCGGCGCCAAACACGCGCGTAGCTTGGCCGCATTGCCGTCATACTACGATATACAGCCCACAATCCGTCAATTTTGATCAAACATTCATAAAATGACCAGCCACACTCACCCCGCTCGCCAGCATCTTCGTCAGCAGGGTCTTGACTGTAATCGATCGGGCGTCCGACGTCGCCTTCTCCTGAGCAAGCGCGCGTAGCAGATACCACGGCTCTGCTCATCAACCACAGACACACCGCGTGAGCTGATGATTGGACCACCCCATTGAATTCTGCGGTTTCCGACTCACGTTTGCCCTGCGCAGGCACATAATCGCGTCTCTCCGCTGCACTGGAGCTCACCGACGTCGCCGCAGAACTCACCACTGGAGCAGACACAGCTGTAGTCGCTTGTTGTCGTGGAGGCGCTGGCTGTGGCTGTCGAGGAGGCTCCGCTGCAGCGCCGTTCGAGCTGTTGATCTGGTGCTTCTGGAGAATCGCCTGGATCTGGTTGGCGATGTAGTTGCCGATATTACGCAGCTGCTTGGCCTCTCGCGCGCTGGTGATCGCCTCTGTATGGTGCTGGATGCTGGCGATCGCGCGGCCGTAGTTGCCTGCGAGGTGCGACGACTCGCGGATCTTGCTGCGGATCTTCTTCAGCTCCTCGACGATCACGTCGTTCTCGCCGACGACGCAGCCCTGAGGACTGCGCTTTCGCTTGCGATTCGCAGCAGCCGACGCAGCTTCACTTGGCGTGGATTCGTACTGCGTAGAATCTTGATTTGTCGCGGCGTAGGCGCGCGAAGTGTTCGCTACCGGCCGCGCATTGTTCATTATGCCGACGGATGCACAATTGCTTTTGTTGGCGTTTTTGTCATTGCTTTTCCTCTGTATAGCCGGATAATCTCGATTCTGTCCTCAAAAAGTCACACATGCGTGTATACAATCCGGATTAAATCTTGGTAAATTACTTCGTCGTGTACTAGGCGTATTTTCGCTTTGAACATTTGAAAGCGCAAAATATATTCGGAGGCAGAGTCTGCCTGCCGTGTTTTCCATCCAGAAAGGGACGAGCACCATCATCATTTCCACGACAGCGGGAAAATGCGGCGCGCGGAGGGAGATAAAGAGAACCGCATGGGTGGCGGCGCCGGCGTGGCGCCTAACCCAGCAGCGTACGGCAACGGCGCGCCTACTGCCGGCTTTACCGCCACGACCAGTGCTCTGCTGAAGAAATACGGTGCGACGACGGCCGCGCAGCAGCGTCTCCAGGCGACACTAGCTCCATCTGCGGGTGCAAACGGCTCGAGCGTCGGCTCTGCTGCGACCGCTGCGTCATCATCTTCGGCGAGTGGGTCGGCTGGTGGTGCGACTGGCCCAACGAAGATCTGGAAGCTGAGTGACTTTGACATCGGCAAGCCGCTGGGCAAGGGCAAATTCGGAAACGTGTACTTGGCACGTGAAAAGAAATCCAAGTACGTGGTGGCACTGAAGGTGCTGAACAAGGCGCAGCTTGTCAAGTCGAGCGTGGAGCACCAACTGCGTCGCGAGATCGAGATCCAGTCTCATTTGCGCCACAAGAACATCCTGCGGTTGTACGGGTACTTCTACGACGTCAAGCGAGTGTACCTGATCATCGAATACGCGCCACAGGGCGAACTCTACAAGAAACTGGTGAAGGCCGGGCGATTCAGTGAGAAGCAGTCGGCGCTGTACGTTCAGGAACTGGCGCGGGCGCTCCAGTACATGCACAGCAAGCACGTTATTCACCGTGATATCAAGCCAGAGAACCTGCTGGTCGGCCACAGCGGCGAGCTCAAGATCGCTGACTTTGGCTGGTCGGTCCACGCGCCATCGTCCAGGCGAACAACACTGTGTGGAACGCTGGACTACCTCCCACCAGAGATGATCGAGAACCGCCCGCACGACGAGAACGTGGATATCTGGACGCTGGGCATCTTGATGTACGAGTTCATCGTTGGTGTTCCTCCGTTCGAAGCAGAAAGCAACACCGAGACGTACAAGCGCATCGCCAACGTCGAGCTCAAGTTCCCATCGCACGTGTCAGCCTTGGCACGTGATCTTCTGACCAAGATTCTCAAGAAGGAGCCTCGTGAACGCATCGTCTTGCAGAAGCTGTTGGAGCACCCGTGGATCCAGTTGCACTGCAAAGACCGAGAGTTGTAAGTTGTAGTGGTGGCTATGGAAGTAGGTAATAATGACAAATACCCGTGTATAATTGCATCCGACTCATTTATTCACGCCTACGCCGACGAGTCGGTTTGCTTCGCCTTGGCGATCTTCTTCTCTTCCTCCTTCATCTCCTCAACGTACTTCTCCGCGATCGACTGGTACTGCTTGGGCAATTCGAACTGCTTCGCGAATCCGGCAGCCTGGACGAGTACAATTAGAACTTCCATAGCATGTCTCCTGAGGACGTGGTAGATATCTCACCTGGTCATCGAGCTGCTTCTTGTGCGTCGTGACGCTCTGGAACTGCTTGTACACCTCGGCGCGCGTCTCATCCTGCTCCGCCGACTCGAACATCTCCTTGCGCACTGCCCGCAGATCCTGCAGCTTGCTCTCGAGGTCTCGACGGGCGGCAACGCTCTGCTGGTACGTGTCCTTGTTGGTCTGGCGCAAGATGAACATCGAGTCCTCCGCCGCCTCGCGTAGCATGCGAGAAGTCCGACCGCCCATTTTCGTGAGATTGATTCCGTCGAGTGGAGCTGCTCGACAGGCGAGCTTTCGATAAAAAACAAGATATAACCAGACTCAGACGTTATCTGATACTGATAATATTCGATATTGAATTGTTACGCGATTCATTTTCACTGTTCATGCTCCAGCTCCGAAAACCAGCGGAAACCCAAGCGCGGCAACAATGGCGTCGTATCTGCAGGAGCTCATGAACCGTACGTGGGCGTAATAAGTCGCTGCGCAGCCACAGCCGCGTGGGAAGGGATGAAAAACAGCTGAACTCATGTTCTGTGTGCTTTCTGTCTCCTTGTGTGTGCTGTTGGCGCGAGCAGAGACGATCTCGATCATCACGAACGATGGACGCAACATCATCGTACGTGGCAACCGCATGGCTGGAGTTGAGTGATGGAAAACAGCGGCCTGTGCATACACTGAATGAGTCTAGCTGCATCACTCTAACTTTGGGATATCGGTTTACATGCGGATCGTTCTCATGCTGGTTGTGTGCAATTTCGTTGTGGATGAATGTGTGCAGGGAACTCTCAAGGGCTATGACCAGGCAATCAACGTGATCCTCGACGATAGCTTCGAGCGCGTTTACTCCCAGAAGGAGCCTGTTGAGGCCGTGGAGCTGGGCCTCTATATCGTTCGAGGAGACAACATGTAAGTGCCAGGAAGCCCATAGCTCGCCCCCTAGGAGCACCGGCGCACGCCACGGCCGGAGGCGAGCGAGTCTCTAGCCGTGATTTGGGATCGAGCACTGATCGTGTGCTGTGTGTCAACTGCTCAGTGCTGTTGTCGGTGAAGTACCGGAGGATGTTCGAGAGCAAGTGCTAGACGACCAGACCCGCGCCGCGCCTCTCAAGCCTGTGGTCCATTAATTTATGAAGCGCCAATGCAAGCAATCGTACAACTCCTCAGCGTATCATCTATGGATCCTTGGTTCACTCAGCTCGTCACTCAACGTGTCATTGCTGATGCCGGCTAGCTTGGAGTCATCGTGGTGCCATTTCACCATACTAGTAATTCGTACCTAGTCGAATCGCATTTCGTACTTAGTGGAAACAATTCGTACTTACCGTAGCACTTCAGTCCGAGAACACGACCGAGCTCCTCACTTGACAAGCGCAACGGCGAAAATGTTGTTGCAGCGTTCTTCGCAGTGCGCGCGTCGCGCTCGTGCTCACGTGATGCACACAACGTCCGTGCGCTACGCCTCCAATGTCTACGAGTCCACGGCACGCAAGAACTGGTTGGAGGAGAACTGTGGCGACGTGCCGTTGCACCCGCGCAAGCAGGACTTGGAGGTCAGCGAGATGCTGCGCGGGGGCCACGCGCTTCAAGTCGCGAACGCCAACTTGCTTGGTGCCAAGGTACGCAAATAGCACCCATTCCCTTGTATACAATGTGAATCTGACCATTGCAACAGCTTGCGTCGGCTGCTCGCGGCCCAGCGACGTCCTTCTCGGAGGCCCACACGGCCACACTGAAGGTCAAGTCAATCTTGTGTGATCATTGGTGGCGTTCTCTTCCTCGGCTGACGGGAAGAAGTAAATCCAATATCCAGGAGTTGAAGGAGATTGAAGACAACGGCATCAAGCGCCTTGTGGGTGCAGTGGAAGAGCGCGGCTTCCGCTTCCGTCCGAGCGTCACGATCCCTGCCGTGCAGTGCAGCAGCTTCGTTGTTGGTATGATGACTGCGTTGAGCAGCAGAAGGCACCGTTGAGAGCTCTAACCGAAGGCTTGCTGGTTAGGTACGGCTTTGAGCCTCTTTGGGGAGGATGTGAGTGTTCGTTACCTCACGGGTGTCAAGTCGGCCGTCGCGGAGTACTACAACGACCAGATCCGTGAGATTTACGCCCTCAAGCCGGATGAAACCGAGCTCAAAGACGTGAGAGAGCAGCACTCGACCTACGATTGTTGATATGATAGCTCACGAATCGGTTGCTCTTGTAGATGTTCCGAACTACTCGAGATGAAGAGCTTGTCTTCGTTGACGAGCACACGCCGGATGCACTCGACCCGTCCAAGTACGATGAAGACCCAGTGCGTCGATTCGCCTCGACGTCGGCCACGATCCTGATCCAAGTCGCCACGCGCGTCTAGGACGACACATAATGCAATCGCTCAATGGTTTGCAAAGTGTGTTTTGTATGGTTACTCTACTCGGTCGATTTGAACAGCAAGATGTAGTGCTGGTCCGCTCGGAAGAAGAGCAAGAACTGGGTATCGTAGGCCACGGAGCATCCAAACCCTTTGCCAACGATGCAGTGCCACGTCGGCGTGTACTTCTGGTCGCAAAACTTCTTCATATCCGTCGCAATGTCCTTCTCAATTGCGTTCGGGTTCGCCTGCATGTACTCGATCAGGTGGTTCACCGCCTCGTCCTTCATCACCGTCGACAGCTCCAGCCGCATGATCGTGATCTTCGGGATCTTGCCATTTGGATCAATGCCCTGCGCCGCGGCGCCCTCCTCTCCATCGCGCCCCGCTGCTTTGCTCTGGTCTGGAGGTCCCATGGTCGTCGATCTTTCGTTCAGGATGGAAATGAATGACCGCGTCTCTTCGACCCCATCCAGACTACCGTCTCCGGAGAAATAGAACCCCATGCTAGTTTCAACATGTCGAACTTCTATTTGGGTAGGATACGGTAAACCTACGGTCAAACCAATTCACATTATCGACTAGCGCGCTTCGCGCCCCGCGAAGATGACGCCTTCGCCGCGACGTCTTCGTCGTTCTCGCCGTCCTCCTGGCCCCAGTACTTGCGCTTCACGCGGTCCACCGTACGCGTCGAGTACAACTCAAAGAACGACGACGCCGTGGTCGCCAGACAGCGGTACGCGCCGCCATTACCAGCGTCCGTGTCGCCGCCGTTCGATGTCGACAAAGAAGAGCAACGTGTACTCGCAGGCTCGCGGATGTACACAAACACTCGAAAGCAGAACGGGAACGCCTGCGCGGGCGCCGACCGCGTGGCCTTGCGCTTCTTCTTGAGCATGGGCTGCACCTTCCAGACGTCCGGCAGGAAGAACCACGTCGACCGCACGATGTGGTCGGGCAACGCGGTCGCGTGGTGGTCGGTGGGCCGCGTAGCGGTCGTCACGCGGTGTTCTTCCATCTCCACGGCCTGGAAGCACGAGTAGCGGAAGCCTTCGAACGCAGCGGCGCTCGCAAAGTGTTCTGGCGGTGGCAGCAGCTCCTCCAGATCGTCGTTTTCGTTGCGCTGCGGCACACGCTCGAACTTGCCCAAGACGAAGACTTCGTAGTCGCTGCCGCCTGAGCCGCTGGCGCCGACGCCGTACTCGTACTTCATGTGCTGGCCCGAGTTGCCTATGGGGGCCTTGGGCCCGCCGGGCGTCGAGGACGCTGCAGGCAGGAAGACGTGGGTGTACACCGGTCCGCGACACACGCCGACGCTCGTGTGCTTGCGGTTGCTCATCTTCATCGAGTAGAAGTCGTTGTGTTCCGGGCAAATGGGGAAGCACTGCAGGTTCTTGCGGCCATTCTTCCAGTAGCACGAGTTCAGCTTGGTCAGAAGCTGCGTGTCGGCCAGCGGCATCGGCAACGAGGGCGTGACGGTGGACGGGAAACGGCTCACCGATGACTGGGAAGCGAACTGATGGAGTTGCTGCTGCGGGAATGGGAGTGTTGGACTCGTCGCACTGGTGCCGTCGTGAGGAATGGAGTTGCTGAGCGGAGAGCTCGCGGTGAAGACGGCTCTGTTCGGGTCCGAGATCGTCGACTGCTGGTGGTGCTGCCAGTGAGAGTACGGCACGCATGGAAGATGCTCTGGCTGGTGCGCAAACATCGAGGACGTTGACGAGTAAGCTAAGGCAGACGGGTGTGCCTGGCTCACCATCGCCCCAGCGCCTTGACTTTGGAGATGAGCTTGGCCACTGAAGAAGACGACAGGCTGCACCGAAGTCGTCGTCTGGCACGGGCTTTGGTGAGATGGATGAGTCCCCGGGGGATCGACTGGGTCCATCGGGAACATGAACGGCATCAAGTTCTCCATGGGCACCGGCGAAGACACATCGATCGAGAAGGTGCGTGGCTTGATCATGTCCCAGTCCTCCAGCACCAGCGAGTCCGCAACGGGGCTGCCATCGGTCGAGTTCATGCTGCTGTTCTCTTGCATCGAGCGTGTCGAGTCGATGCTACTCTCACCGCTGTGATCGTTCGACCAGCACGTTCCCAGGTAAGGCAGTCCGCAAGCGAGAGCGTCATGATTGTTGGGTACGGCCCCGGGGGTCACGGCTGGGGTCGTTGCCGTCTCTTGGACACCATTCAGCGCCGTGTGGAAACTGGCGAAGCCTTCAAGTAAGGGCGAGTTGATCCAGTCTGTCGACAAACTGCGGTGGTTTCGTCTGAGCTCACGGAAGCTTCCTCCTGACAAGCTCCCTCCTGGCAAGTCACGGTGAAGCCGGCGAAAGGAAAATCCTCCGCCGCTCGAGCCTGTGCCCGGAAGTCCGTCGGATAGAGTCACCTGCAAACCAACGGCTCGGGCCCGGATTGTCATGGGCCCCGCACACTCGACGCGAGGGCTGTTCGACGAGCTAACGGAACTTGCGCGCTCGGATGAACCGTGGAATCCGGTGCTCGTGCTGGAGTCGACGGAGAGGGACATTGGGGTGTGGGCCACTTGGTTTGATCGTCTGGATAACTCAACGCAACTTCATAAATGGGGACCGTGTCGTCGTTTTGTCGAGCCGCCTGCAGGTCGCGGTGGTCGGAAAAGCGAAAGGGAGACTCGTGTTGCGTTGGGTGGTTCCACGAGTTCGGAAGGGCTTCAGGGTGGATTTGGAGGCGAGGCGACGTGACCCAAGAGAAAGGGGGTTCGAACACCACAAAGGATCCAAAGTGTTTCTCAGATGAACCCGAACGCTGGGTCCAAGGTCACCCCTCCCGAGTTCCTTCCCAGATCGTTCCTGGGTCCCAGAAACTGAAGTGCAGGGTGGCGTGCCTCAACGACGCTGTGAAGTTACAAATGACGCGCCCACAGCACTTGAAAGAAGAACGGAACGAGAACCGCAAGTCCCACATGTCATCGCGGGGAATCGAGAAGAAGATCTTGCTGTTCGAGACCGCTTTGAGCTGGGGGAGGACTCTTCTCCGCGGAATCATGGTCCAATTGGATGAAATGTGGAAAATTCGCATTCAACGTGCGACCAACAGCTCGAGCAAATATGTCGGGATGCACTCAGAGACCGCTGGACAAACGATTCTTCTCCCCAACACTCTGGTGTAATTGACAGTGGGCAGTGGAGGACCTTTGCTTTTTCTGGTTGCGGAGCGTGTGATCTGCGGTGGTTTCTTTGTGTGCGCCAGGGCTCTTGAGTTCCTTCCAACCTTGCAGAGTTCCCAGAGCGGGAAGGACCAAGCTGGCTAGTTCACAGGTGGCTGAAACTCCTTTCCCAGCCGCAGAGGGATAAAGAACCTTGCGCTTGGCGTACGACCAACCAGTTTCGCCAAGCATGTCGTGTGTGATGGATGGCCTTGGCCGAGTTGAAGCCCACCGCACTGGGACGAGGTGTCATCAAGTTGACTTTGCCTCACGGTTGCGACATGGCTTTCCGGGTGACCAACTCGACTTTACCACACACACTCGTCGGAGCTGATGTTGGATTTGAGTTCGTGAGTTCGGTGAAGATCCGGCACGCATGGGACGAGCCATGGACGTGATCTGATTCGAGCTTTCGCAGCTACATGCCTCCCCTGTGCACGATTGCAATGAGCATCGGAGTTTGTTGGACAAGAAGATGCGCACGCATGAACAATTCTCAGTCGAGGAGCAGGCAGTCTTTGCATCCGAATCGATACGAAGGCGTCTACTGTTGACGCCGCACTGTGATGACGTTCATGGCTATGGCCTCTCAACTGCTGCATCGGCTCACTGCTTATTGCCGTGGGGATCGAGCGTACGTGGTCTACTGTGTGTGTGGGGGGGGTCTTATATCGTGCCGTTGTCAGTGTCGGTATTGGCTTTGGCTTTGGCTTCGGCTCCTAAGCATCCCGAGACAGTAACCGTGCTGGCTTCGCGTCGGTGTTGCGCTGCGCATCGTCTGGACGAAATCCCGACTGGTGTACTCGGCTTGGGAGACTCGTGACGGTATGGTGTTCCGCTTGGCCTGCTGACGTCACAAAAGACTTTTGTGTCTGTGACGTGTGAGGCACGACGGATACTTCAACACGGTACACTGTACCACGAGACTGAACTTCAAGTCGACCACCTTCCATTTTCCCGCATTTCTCACTGATCCACCCTCCCAAGCGATATGACTCTGCTCCGTCGCGTGCGCGGACTCCCGGCAGAGCTCCGCTTCCTCATCGCTGCCTGTGTGCTGTCACTCGATGCTGCAGCCGAGATGGGTCTTCTCCCCGTTGTACGGATTCTAATCGCGCAGAGGACCCCTAGCAAACAACGTGTCGCTGCGGTAATTGATACAGCTCTCGCCAAGGCAGCAAAATGCGGCCACCTCCACGTCGTCCAGTTCCTGTATCAACGTGACGTTGTAGTGTCTCCAGCCGGCGTCATCGAAAGAGGAGGGGCCAGGGGGGCCTCGCCTTCTCCGCAGTTCCACAAGCGTCAGATAATAACTCGATACCGTAGTCGCGCGATCGACGACGCTGCATCCAACGGCCATCTTCATGTCGTCCGCTATCTATTGGAAGCTGGCGGCGTCTGCTTCAGCGTAGCCGCCATCGACCGTGCGGCTGAGAACGGACACGACGCTGTCATCGATCTCCTCCTGCAGCACGAAGACAAAGCCATCGGAGGCCGCGAAGCCCACGGCCGAGCCTTCACGACGCTGGGAATTCGTTGGGCGGAACGCAACCACCACACGCGCATTGCCAGACGATTGCAAGACGAACTGAAGTGTGGAGCTGCTCGTGAGAGAACTTTGCGATGAGTTCAGGTCAGTACATTTGCAATGTACTACATCAACACCTCTAATCGTATGTACGAAACAAACATGTATAAAACAAGCTGATGGAAACGCGATCTTTCTGGGGATTCGGTGTGAAGGGTCGCGTCGCTTCGTGACCGTCCAATTCCGCCTCTTCACGGGTTGACTGGTAGACTTCACGTGCCTGTGTGCTTCTCGTACCTGCACAAATAGTCGGCCGTGACATGCATCATGCTATATATAGCACCGATGATTGGGATCTTTCGGTCCTTCGTCCATCGAAGCTTTGCGATCGACAGACGGCGCTCTATTGAGGCAGATGCGGATCTTTGGGGCCTGCCACCAGTTCACTCCGCTGCTCATTCTCGAATCTGCGGGCCTAGCCAAGCGAAGAAGATCCCAAGATCCGGAGGCCGCTTTCGACCATGGTCTGGTTTGGAGACGGTGGTCGCCGCTCGACGCTGGCGTTGGCGGGGCTGGCTGCCGCTGTGGTGGCACTGCCCGGCGTCGCCCACGCGGAAAAGGAGACGTTCTGGCTGAACAACTGGAGCAACTACGGCTCGTACAACTCGTACTCGTACGCGAAGCAAGACTGTGTGGTGAGCGACTGGTGCGACTTCTCCGCTTGCAATGCCTACTCGAACCTGCGCGTGCGCACGCGCACGATCGTCAAGCTGCCACTGTACGGTGGTGCCCCGTGTCCGGCGCTCATTGAGTACACGCAATGTCAGCGCAAGGACTGTGTGATGAGCGATTGGTGCGACTGGAGTGCCTGCGACGCCACGGGTCTCAAGACGCGCAAGCGTACGATCGTGCAGCAGCCTGTGGGCGGCGGCACGGCGTGCCAGGCGCTCGTGGAGACTGCGACGTGTGACAAGATCAACTGTGTGGTCAGCGATTGGAGCGGCTGGGGTACGTGCATCAACAAGGTCCGTGAGCGCACGCGCACTGTGGTGACAGCGGCGAAGTACGGAGGCACAGTCTGTCCCGCTCTCAAGGAGACTCAAGCCTGCGTGCCCACGGACTGCATCGTTGGGGCGTGGACTCCCTGGGTGATCAATACCAGCAAGAACACCAAGCGCCGTACGCGCGAGGTTATCACTCCAGCTGATGGTGGCGCGGCGTGTCCGGCGCTCGTCGAGGAGTCGAACTGTGTCAAGGTGAACTGCGTTGTGAGTGACTGGTCGTGGAGTGGTGTCTGTGACCCGATCACAGGCAACCGCCAGCGCGTCCGCACGGTCATCACGCAGCCTCAAGACGGTGGTGACGCTTGTCCGGCTCTCACTGATCAAGTCAAGTGCGTCAACTGTCAAGTGGAATCGTGGGGGAACTGGTCGGGCTGTGACACGAGTTGCGGGTTGAAGACGCGTACGCGCACGGTCACCGTGGCTGCCCAGAATGGTGGCACTGTGTGCCCTGCGCTGACCGAAACCGCATCGTGTGACAAGGTGAACTGTGTTGTCGGAAACTGGACGGACTGGAGCATGTGCAAGAACAACATCAAGGAACGCACGCGGCCCATCGTCGTGGGCGTCGCGTTCGGAGGAGCGGCGTGCCCGTCGCTGAGAGAGACGGTTCCGTGTGTGCCGAAGGACTGCGTCGTCAGTCCCTGGGGTAACTGGGTCGTCTCTGGCGACAAGCAGCGTCGTTCACGAACGTGTACGCAGCAACCGGACGGCGGAGCACCATGTCCACCGCTTGATGAAGAGATCCGTGTCGTGAAGGTTGACTGTGAAGTGAGCGACTGGACGTGGTCGGGGCCGTGCTCGTATGGCAAGCGCACGCGAACTCGTACGGTGACCGTGCAGCCCAAGTACAACGGCAACGCGTGTCCGGCGCTCACCGACACAGTCAACTGTGTCGATTGTCAGATGAGTGGCTGGACTCCGTACGGTCTGTGTGATCCGAAGACGGGAACGAAGACTCGAACGCGAACGATCATGCAGCAGCCGCAGAACGGAGGAGCTGCTTGCTCAGCACTTACGGACAGCGCTCCGTGTGACAAGGTGGACTGCGTGGTGACCGACTGGACTGCGTGGAGTGCTTGTAGCAAGGTCGACAAGCTACGACGCCGCACGCGAACAGTGACGACGCCAGCGCAGTATGGTGGTGCGTGCTGCCCGTCGCTCAGTGACCAACAGAACTGTAACCCAACGGACTGCAAGGTCGGTCCATGGACCGACTACCAGATCGTCAACGCGACGACGAAGCGCCGCACTCGTGTGGTCATCCAACAGTGCGACGGTGGCGACTCGTGCCCGCCGCTTGTGGAAGAAGTGCCTTTGAAACCGGTAGACTGCAAGCTGAGTGACTGGAGCGCATACGGTCCGTGCAACAGCTACACTCGCCAGCGAACGCGCACACGCACAGTGATCACGTCGCCCGAGGATGGTGGAAAGAAGTGTGAAGATCTCACGGAGACCTCCCCTTGCCCACGTGTGGACTGCAAGGTCAGCGACTGGAGTGACTTTGGTCCCTGCGACTCTTACTCAGGTCTGAAGACGCGAACCCGAACGATCGTCGTCCAGCCTCGGTACGATGGCGCAGCGTGTCCAAGTCTGAAAGAGTCGGTCGCCTGTGACAAAGTACACTGCAAGGTCGGCGACTGGTCGTCGTTCTCATCTTGCTGCTCGAAGACAAAGAAGAGGACTCGCACGCGCTCGATCGTCACGAAGCCGTTGTATGGAGGAGACGCCTGTCACGCTCTTGCCGACAGCGAGGACTGTACGCCAACCGACTGCGAAGTCAGCTCGTGGAGTGAGTGGTCGGCGTGTGAGATCGCAGTCGATGCGTACGGATATCAATCTTCGTCTGGCAAGCGCCACCGAACCCGCACCGTCACGAAGCCGCGCGATGGTGGCAAGGAGTGTCCACCACTCGTCGAAGAGCAGAAGTGTAAGCGCGTGGACTGCAAGGTCTCGTCGTGGACTGCTTTCAGTGAGTGTTCGCCCGACACGCTGACCAAGACCCGCACACGTACTGTCATCTCCCTAGCCGAAAATGGCGGCAGCGATTGCCCGGCGCTTGAAGATATTAAGGGCTGCAAGATCCCCAAGGTCCACTGCAAGACGTGCGATTGGACGCCTTTCACCAAGTGTGATCCTGTGACGAAAAAGCAGAACCGAACGCGCTCGATCGTGCAGCAGGCGCAGGGCGGTGGTCGAGAATGCGGTGATCTCGTTGAATTGAAGGATTGTGTGCCGGACGTGAACTGCCAGGTTAGCGCGTGGAGCAGCTTCACGATGTGCGACAAGAAGACTTACCGCAAGACTCGTACTCGCACTGTGCTCACGCCGCGCAATGGAAATGGAAAGGCCTGTCCTGCTCTCAGTGAGTGTGCTTCGTGCTCGCCAGTGAGCTGCCAAGTCGGACCGTGGGGGCCGTTCTCGTCGTGTGCCAATGGTGCCACCACGAAGAAGCGCACGCGTGCGATCCTCGTGCAGCCAGACGGAGGCGACGCTTGTCCAACGCTCGAAGACGAAGCGAGCTGTGTGGAGGACACGAACTGCGTCGTGAGTGGCTGGAGCGACTTCTCTGCTTGCAACACCAACACTCGTCAACGCACGAGAACGCGATCCATTCTCATCAAGCCGTGCGGCAACGGAAACCAGTGTCCGCCTCTCACTGAAACCGAGCAGTGCGAGCCGCAGGATTGCGAGGTGTGTGGCTGGACGCCATACTCGGAATGTGATCCAATCACGTACAAACGAACACGCACCCGCACGATCACGAAGGCACCTCTGTATGGTGGTAAAGCGTGCCCTCCACTTGAAGAAGTGAGCCGTTGCGATGCTGTCAACTGTGGCGTCACGAGCTGGTCGAACTGGACGGACTGCGACGCCACGACCAAGCTTCGCACGCGCACTCGCACTGTTCGCGTTCCAGCGGCGAACGGTGGCACGGCGTGTCCCGCCCTCAATGAGACGCGGTCGTGCGAGAACGAAGTCAAGTGCGTCGTGGGTGACTGGAGTGACTGGTCGGTGTGTAACGAGACGTCCAACACGCAAGTGCGTACGCGTGTCGTCACGCAGACGCCGTCGTGCGGTCTTGAAGACACGTGTCCAGTGCTTCGTGAAGAGACCCCGTGTTTCCCAGTGAACTGCACCGTGAGCGACTGGGGCAACTGGACCGAGTGCTCTGATGTTACGTTCTTCCGCAATCGCACGCGCTCGATTCTTCAGCCAGCGCTACGAAACGGAACTGAGTGCCCGAAGGACCTCTTGGAGGAGGAGCGGTGTCCGGAGGTGCCGTGTTTGACTGGCAACTGGACCGACTGGAGTGAATGCACGTGGACGACACCGAAGCAGGCTCGCACGCGTCCTGTGTTACAGGAACCCAAGTATGGCGGCCAGCAGTGCGGCCCTGTGAGCGAGGAGAAGGACTGTCCTGCGATAGACTGCCAGCCTTCATCATGGAGTAACTGGACGCTGTGTGTGACGCCAGAGACCGCGACGACGACCCGCACTCGAAGCGTGGTCCACGACGCCGTCCGCGGTGGAGCGAGCTGCGAACCCCTGACGGAGACCAAGGATTGCCCCGAAGTCGACTGCGTTCTGAGCGAATATGGCTCTTGGAATGTGTGCGACGAATCGACGGGCTACAAGAACCGCACACGCGGCATCATTCAAGAGAACCTGCGAGGAGGGGACGCCTGCGAATCTCTGATCGACTTCGATCCATGCGATAAAGTCGACTGCATCGTGGAGACGACGTGGAGCAACTGGACCGCTTGCGACCCGTTGAAGGAGAAGCAATACCAGACACGCGGCGTCATCCAGGAGCCGAAGTACGGTGGCGCGGCCTGTGACGTGACGCTTGTCGAGAAGACGTGCGATCCTGTGCACTGCGTACCAGAGGCTACGTGGGGCGAGTGGTCTGCCTGTAATGCGACGACTGGGCTTCGCACGAGGGAGCGTGGCATTGCGCAACCGAAGATGTACGGCGGTCTCGACTGTGACGATCTCCTGCAAACGAAGCCGTGCGATCCGGTTCCTTGCAAACTCGGCGATTGGACAGAGTGGACAAGCTGCGACCAAGACACAGACCCGATGAAGCACCGCTCGCGACCGATTCTTCAGCGCGCGTTGTACAACGGCTCAGCGTGTGATGAGACCGAGCAGCACGAGACCTGTGAGCCAATCTGTTGTGAAGTTGGTGACTTCGGTGACTACGGAAGCTGCAACGCGACGACGGGGCTACGCACGCGCTCGCGTGCCGTGACAAAGGTCCCTCGCCACGGAGGTACAGAGTGTCCGCACCTTGAGGAGTACAAGCCGTGCGATCCGATTCCGTGTGAAGTGGGCAACTGGACCGAGTACAGCACTTGCCACCCAGTCACGTGGAAGAAAACGAAGACGCGCGAGATCACGCAGCAGCCAAAGTACAACGGCACGGCGTGTCCGGAGCTCACGAACGATCTCGTCTGCGACCCGATCGACTGCCAATTGAGCGGCTTCGGCAACTGGAGCGTGTGCGACGAGACCAAGGGCAAGAAGAAGCGCACGCGCAGCATTGACGTGTCGCCGTTGTATGGTGGACGCGCATGTGACAGTTTGTCGGAGGAAGTCGTGTGTGACCCGGTCGACTGTAAGCTGAGCAGTTGGAGCAACTGGTCCGTGTGCAAGGACACCGACGTGAACAAGACGCGCTCGCGGACCGTCATCCAGGCGAGCAAGTACAACGGAACGACGTGCGACGCGCTCACGGAGACTGTGCCGTGCGAAGCCGTCAACTGTGTGATGTCGAACTGGACCGAGTGGTCGACGTGTGACGAGTCGTGCGGCAAGCGCAGGAGGACGCGCGAAGTGACCCAGCGTCCGCTGCGCAACGGATCTCCTTGCGGAGAGCTCGAGCAGCTCAAGGACTGTGACCCGGTGCACTGTATCTTGTCGGATTGGCCGTCGAGCTGGACGACTTGTGACGAAAACACGGGGAAGCGATACAAGCGGCGCACTATTCTCCAGGCACCGAAGTACAACGGCAACGCTTGTGGTGAGACGGAAAAGTCCAAGAGCTGCGAGCCTGTCGACTGTGAAGTGGGAAATTTCACTGCGTGGGGGGCGTGCGACCGCACCACAGGCAACAAAACTCGCATGCGTGAAGTGATCAAGGCCGACAAGTACGGCGGCTGTGCGTGTCCGAAGCTCGTGGAGGAGACGACGTGTGACCCAGTTGCGTGCGAACTGAGCGACTTCGGCGAGTGGTCCAACTGCACCGACCTGACGCCTACACAGACGCGTTCGCGAGTGGTCACGCAGATCAACTTGTATGGCGGTGCGCCGTGTCCTCCGCTGGACGATGTGCGCGCGTGTCCTCCGGTGAATTGCACGGTGAGTGACTGGGGCAACTGGACCGAGTATGACGAAGGCACGGGTATCCGCAAGCGAACGCGACGTGTGCTGCAGCCGTCTGTGCGGGGCGGCAAGCTGTGTGATGATCTCGAGCAGACGGAGTGTACGCCTCCAGTCCACTGCGAGATGACCGCGTGGAGTGATTATGGTGCGTGTAACGAGACGACGGGCCGCAAGTACAGCACGCGAACCATCACCAAGCTGCCTCGCTACGGTGGACGCCAGTGCGGCGAGCTCACGCAAGATGCGAAGTGCGATCCGATCCATTGCGAAATGAGTGACTGGAGCGCGTGGAGCCCGTGCAACGTGACGACGTTCAGGAAGACGCAGACACGGACGGTCCTCAAGGAAGCCAAGTACGGCGGCTCAACGTGTGGTGCGTTGACGCAGGACGACGAGTGTGACGCAGTCAACTGTGAGGTGGGAGACTGGGGCCCGTTCACGAACTGCACGGCCGATTGTGGAGGAATCAAGACGCGCACACGCCCGGTTCTCGTGCAGCCAAACGTGAAGGGCGTTGGCTGCCCGGATCTAGAAGAGCAAGCGAAGTGTGAGCCGGTTGCTTGCCAAGTTGGCCAGTTTGGAGACTGGGGGAGCTGCAACGCCACCACGGGAAAGAAGAAGCGCTCGCGTCCAGTGCTCGTCCAGCCGCTGTTCGATGGCACATCGTGCTCGAATCTGGAAGAGGAGGATACGTGTGATCCCGTCGACTGCAAGGTCTCGGACTGGGGCCCGTACTGCGACTGCCGCTCGGCCACGCTCACCAAGGACCGCTCGCGTACGGTGCTCGTGCAGCCCAAGTACAACGGCGCGCCGTGTCCGGCGTTGACTGAGGTCGTCATGTGCAAGATCAGTAAGACGGACTGCGTCGTGAGCGCGTGGAGCGAGTACTCCAAGTGCGCGTCCCGAGACAGCGGCTCCCGATCTCGCGCGCGCACGGTCATCACGAAAGCTTCCAACGGCGGCACCGCCTGCCCAGTTCTCAAGGAGATCTCCTCGTGCGTCGGCATCTCGTGTACCATGAACCCGTGGAGCAGTTGGTCTACGGGTTGCGACGACTACGGACTCCAGAAGAGAACGCGAACGATCGCCAACGACCCTTTCGTACCGGACGCGAATCTGTGCCCAGCCACCACCGAGACTCGCGCCTGCCCGTACTCATCCACGACCAACGACTACGCCGCCTACGGCAGCGGCTACGTGATGATGTCCGAGATCGAGGCCCAGGCCTTTGCATAAGCTTTCAGCTCCTGAGCGCGTCTGATCACCGTAGTCCTTCTTGCGTTTTTTCGATGCATATCCGATACTACGTAGTACTCGAAGTATATTGAGTGTGAACTGTTTAGCAGTGCTGTCTATTAAACCGGAGCCTAGGCTAACGCGAGTTGTTCATCAATTCATGCAAGCCGGTCGAACTTACCATCTTGAGCATGTGTGAGGACGATTCCAGCAAGAACATCGCTGGCCAGTATAACAACCACAGAAAAGTGCTCGGACCCATCAAGCCTCACGCATGTATACATCCCTCTCGGCTTCCCAACGAGCCCTTTGGTGTAGCCTCTCGTCTCAATCTCACGGACGCACCATCTTCAAGCTCAAGTTCTTCAGGAATCGAGAACAAACCTTGGCGGGATTATGGTCGTCGTCTTCATCTTCGCGTTCTGTAGAGTGCCCGAGGTATGTACCCACGGTGGGTGCCTCTGGAATGCCACACCTGCTGCAAGAAAGCCCAGCCATCTCTCACCTCCCCCACTGTCGACTGAGCAGCATATGGATATTCGACACCCAAGGAATATCACAATTCAACCGCCAACGCAACGAAGACGACCTCAGCAAACTCGACAAACGTGGCTACCTTCTGGCTCGCCAGGACTTCGATTGCGTGTTGCTGCAATTGACGGTGATGGCACGACCGATAGCATGTCAAATGCGCTGCCTCGACGCTACTTGTAATGTGACCCCTGTGATGATCCATCCGCACTGGAACGGAGCACGAACGGATGGAGCCTCGCACTCGAGGCATCTTTGATTGATTTCTCCCGTGTTGTGACACCGCCATGCCATGATGCGTCATCAGGACTCGAAAATGTAGCTTGGAATGATTTGAACTTCAACGAAAGACTGCACGGAACTCGATTTTTGAGAAACGGAATCTTGATGGCGAATGTTGACGTGTCTATCATCTCGAGGAGCTGGTGGTGTCGAAGACGCCCTTTCGTACTAAAAATGCGCCCAAGACCACTGCGTCCATGCGTGCAGTCTCACTCGAACCAGTCGCCACGTCCCGCTCAAAGATCAGCCAAGTGGCATGCTTCAGGGCTTCGCTTTGGCGTGTAATCTCTGGTCGAAAGCAACGGGTTGCTCGATTCTCCAGGATGAGTCCGCTGTGAGACGAGATACACCACAAGTGTACTGTACCTACAGTGTACCGGACGGCATGAAGTGAAGTCGGAGAAAAGATGCCACGCGCGGCTGCGCTTTCGCACGTGGAGACTCTCTACTCTCCCCTGAGAGTCAGCCACGCTGGATACGCAGAGCTTGCTTACAGCAATGTGAATCGAACCTCACGAGGCGATGTTCGATTCGAACGGCAGTGCCTCAAAGCATGTGACCAGCTCTCCGCGTGCATACAGTATCACAGTGTGGACTGGCATTTTGTACAGTATCGGTATTCAGTTGTGAGTCTCGTAGATGCATCTGGCTCCTTCACACTGTGAATCACAGTAGTCGGCGGTTGGAGGAGTCACGGTTCTGTCGCGAATCTTTGTGGATACCAGCTTCACTCCACCCATGATCTTATACAACAGGTTATTCATTCTCACATTTCTTAAGTCGAGCCCTGTCGCGGAACGCTCTAAAGCGGAAGATATGCAAATATAGAGTTTGTCAGGTTCTTGTATACTCGACGAATCCCTCGAATTTTTGGAACTTCAAGTTGCTGGACCGAACTTCGGAAACTCTGACCAGTGGTGACAGATTGCCAGCCAGAACACCCAGTAGCCCAACTCCCAAACAGCACAAGTTATCGAGTGTCAGGCCTTTGGGGCACTGCCATTGGCTGGCGTGCCACCCAGTTTGCGAAGAAGATCAAGCGCCGCCGGTTTCTCGCTTCGAAGCGAAGTGATTCAGTATGGCACTCACAGTGGCACACTCACTCTATGTATCTCAGGATATCCATCTCACAGTGATACTCACCACCCAAAGTCTTGTGGCTCAGGCCTTTACTGACTGGTTCGAAGCGTGGGTGGAAAATTTGCGAAGAGAGGCACTCACGACTTGGGCTGCATGGAAGCGGCGGAGTGAAGTTAGCTACGGTGACGCGCGGTGTCACCTTATCCACCACGCACGACTGGGCCGGTCCTTGATTCAATTCGATCTCTCGGAGAGTTTCTTGCGGCGTGTTCGTGAGCGAACCGAACCGTTTGCTCCTTGTCTTTGTATTCTGTCATTCTCCAATTTGGTCTCCACTTCCACAACCAAGTCTCCTCTCTACCTCCACACTATGAAGGTCTCGGTCGTCGTCCTCTCCGTCCTCTCGCTCTCGGCCTCGGCCCTCGCCCAGACCACGCCTGCCCCAACGCCGGCTGCCACCACCGTCGCCCCAAAGGCGCCTGCCCCAACGCCGGCTGCCACCAACAACAAGGTCCCTGGCACCGTCAAGCTGTGGGAGGTCAGCGTTGAGCGTGACGCCACCTTCAGCATCGAGGGCCCAATCTGCAGTGGCAGTGGCGCCAAGCCTGCCGGTACCAAGTGCCCAAAGACCGGCGACGTCGCGACCGACCGCTGCCTCAAGTACCTGCCGAGCTACAACGCCGCGTCGGGCAAGTGTGTGGCTCCAGTGGATGCCGAGTGCAAGGTCATCAAGACCGGTGCCTGGGGCTGCGTGTGGCCTGCTGGCTCGAAGGCTGCGGCTGATGCCGCTAAGCTGACGGAGCCTCCAAGCAAGGGCACCACCAAGCCAGCCGCCACCACGGCCAAGCCAACCACGCCAACGGTCAAGCCAACCACCAAGCCAGGCAACGACACCGGTAACTCGACCGTCGTCGTCCCAGGTAACTCGACCCGCGCTCGCCTGAACGCTGAGGACATCCTCCTCCCGTCGGAGGCCAAGTCGCTCTCGGGCGCTGCCGCTGTTGGCGCCGCGACCTCGTCGACCGGCACCATCGCCGGTGTCATCGCCGTCGTTGCTGGTGTCGCCTGTGCCGTCACGGGCACCATCATCTACCGCCGCAAGAAGGCCACCGAGGCCGAGGTCACCTCGCTCGAGTCGGCCATCCGCTCGCCAAGCGGCGAGGCCTACACCCACAACGGTGTCCGTGCTTAAGTCCTTCGTACCACCATTTTGAGCAGTCGAAGCTCCCCCCTAAGTACTGGCCCCTAGTGGTGTGTCCTAGTGTCGCTAGTTTGCATTTTGCATGGCGCTGAATTGAGAAGACAATGTGTTCAGTCCATCTTCGAGCCACGTCGCATTCTCGGTTGTCAACTCCATTCTCCATCCAGATGCGAGTCAGCGCGTAACCATCTCTTTGTAACCGTATCCATGTCAAGAGCTCTGAGCAGGAATCTTTGGATTTTACCGGTATCAAGCTGATGTGGGGGATATACCGATACCATACCGGTTCAGTTCGGATTCGCGACTGCTGGGGCTGACGCAGACGATCCGAAAGCCGCCAATTCTTCAGAGTGGCGCCACACCTAACCCTTGACACATGGGGATATCGCCCAGAACTGTGTAAAACATGAAACCTGAGGTAAATGATATTTATGTATTTGCCATCAAAAGGGAATTTACGGCAATTTGAAATTCTCTAAATCAATTGGACGGCGCTTCTGTCGCACCCATGTGTCTCTTTTGTGACCGCAACCTACGAACCCAGCGTGGTTTGTCTCTTGCCGCCCGCCACAAACGCACTAGGTTCGCCTACCCCTTCCGAATTTTCGCCAACGAAATTCGCGTCTGCTTGTTTGTTTCGTGCGTCTGCATCGCCAACTTCTAACGAATTTCTCAACCAACGTTGGCGAATTGCGATCACCGACCGACTGACCCACTCGGCGCAGCCGCTTGTTCAGCCTCTTGTGGGTGCCATACAGAATCACTGTCATTCCTCCCCTCGTGGAAACATTGAGAGCGACCAAGCAGCTCCATTACCGGCCTGCTTGACGCCTCATTCGCCGCGCTTCCCAGCCCGCCTGTGATTGGGACTTGTCACGAGGCGCAATGGCGTACCGTCCGCAACAGCCCCGCGGAAACCGCATTCCCGAGGGCGAAGTGTACTACCCAAACGAGACGCCGCAAGCCGGGTATCACATGGACGACCGCGCGCGCTTCCAGGACAACATCAGCCGCGAGCAGCCCCAGCGCGGGCTGCTGCAGGGCCACGCCGGCGGCTTCAGCCACCAGGCGCCGCAGGAGCTGCCGCCGCGGCAGTTTAACCCGCAGGCGAGCTTCGGGCTGAGCCAGAGCAAGATGGACGACGCGCAGAAGGCCATCACGGAGCTCACCAAGGCCGAGGAGGCCGAGGCGCTGGGCAAGATCACGGTCCACGGCTGGATGCATAAGCAGGGCACGCGCAAGTTCAAGGGCCCCGTGGCCAAGTCGTGGCGCAAGCGCTACTTCGCGCTCGAGAACAACAAGATCTACTACTTCCACGACTTCGTCGACTGCCGCAAGTTCTTCAACTCGCGCAACGGCGAGCTCGTGGTGGGCGCCATCGACCTGCGCGACGCGTTCAAGCTGGAGCAGAGCGAGCGTCTCGATCTGCCGGCGCGCGGTATCGCCATCCACACGCGCCACCGCGTGTGGCTGCTGTGTCCGGAGACCGAGTCCGACTTCACGATGTGGTTCGACGCGCTCGAGTACACCATCATGAGCTCCGGCACGGGCAACGTGGTCAAGCGCGAGCTGCCCAACGTGCGCTCGTACGAGATGAAGGGCCGCTTCAGCTACCGCCTCTGGTACGTCATCTTCTTCTTCACCGCGCTGCTGGAACTCGCCGCCATCGCGCTGTGGTTCCCCCTCGGCATTGAGCCCTGCGACATCAAGTACAAGACCGCCGACTGCGCGACCGTGCAGCTCACGCGCGCCAAGAACATCAACTGTGGCCCGGAGCCGTTCAACGGCGTGTGGAGCCCGCCAGAATGGTACCGTTGGTCTGCCGGTATCAAGGAGGTGCAGTGCTTCCGCGAACCGGTGATCGCGCACTGGGTGTCGTACTTCCTGTTCTACCTGGCCGAGTTCATCTCCATCCTGCTCGGCTTCCTGTACTATCTGGGCATGTGGAAGCCCGTGCGTCGCGGCGCCCAGTATCTGCGTGATTTCAAGCCGCATTTCTCCCCGGCCAAGTGGCCGACCGTCGACATTCTGCTTTGCCACTACTCGGAGCCGGCGGAGGATACGATCGCGACGCTGGAGAAGATCATGAGCCTCGACTACCCGCCGCACTTGTTCCACGTGTGGATCTGTGACGACGGCTACTGCAAGGCCAAGTGGGAGCCAGGAGCCACCGTGCCCAAGGTCGTGATCAACCGCGGCCTGATTGAGGATGCGGGTGATGTGCGTCGCGAGGTCGCGCAGTTCATGTTCGAGCGCGTCTGCGACTCGGACGATATCGAAGTGGACCAGTGGCGCAAGCAGCACACGCAGGTCAAGATGCCGACGACCGCGAACCCTCGCGTGATGCAGCGCACGGACTGCGCCGTCGGATCCGTGTGTGACCACTACGACTACGTGTCGCTGGGCTTCCCCAAGGTCAGCTTCGTGGGCCGTATCAAACCGCCAGTGCACCACAGCAAGGCCGGCAACATCAACAATGTGCTGTACAACGAAGGCGCGTGCGCGCGTTACTGCGTGATCCTGGATAACGACATGAAGCCGCATCCGATGTTCCTCCAGGCGACGCTTCCGTTCTTCTTCGATGTGCCAAAGAACGCCAAGGTCGTGCGCTGCTGCGCGCCAGGCTGCAGTGACATCGGCAAGATCTGTTGCTCCATGTGCCAAGCCGCCGGAGTGCCGGAGCGTGAGATCTCGTTCTGCTCCAAGGACTGTTTCAAGGCCTCGGCTCACGTCAAGTCGAGTCTTCACCGTCGCCAGGCGCAGAACACGGAGCTGGAGCGCATTGTTTGTGCCACGTGTGGCTCCAAGGTCAACAGCAAGAACGGCATCTGTAAGCGCTGCAACAAGAAGGCCGCGTCGCGTGACTCAACGCACCTTGTGGAGGTTGGTGGCGACGAGTACTCGGACCACGTGGCCGTGAACCAGGTCGGCTACGTGCAGACGCCACAGTACTTTGAGGACTGCCTCCAGCTTCGTCTCGGAGACCCGTGCGGCCACCGTAACTCGACGTTCTTCGATTCGGCTCAGACGGGTATGGACGGCTACGAGTGTGCTTCGTTTGCTGGTACGAACGCGATCTTCCGTCGTGAGGCGCTGGACTCGGTGTGCGGTATCCAGTACGGCTCGCTTACGGAGGATGCGTACACGGGCAAGATGATGATTGACAAGGGATGGAAGGGTTTCTACTTCCGTAAGGATGTCGAGGGCGAAGAGAGCGAGCGTATCCGTTTGGCGGAGGGCGCCGTCCCGGAGACCGTGTCTGCTGCGCTCGCTCAGCGTAAGCGTTGGGCTAAGGGCAACTTCCAGATCTTCCTTCGCAAGAAGCGCTCGCTCATTGACCCAGAGTGGCAGCCACCTCACGTGGAGCTACCGGCGCCGCGCAAGTACAGCAGCTTCATGCGCTGGGTGTTCTACATGAACCTGACGATCTACCCGATCGGCTCGTTCCCGGCGATCTTCTTCTTCTACGTTACGGGCTACTTCTTGTACAGTGGCAACGCGCCGATCTACACGTCGGGTCTGCGTCTGCTCATGGCGCTTGTGCCCAAGATCGTCGCGCAGAGCGTGTTGTCGGCGCTGTCGAACCGTACGGTCGAGAACGGTGACGTGTTGCGCAGCCAGCAGACGTGGTTCTCGTACGCATTCGTGCACACGCTCGCCGTGTTCGAAGCCATCTACTGGAAGATCACGGACAAGGAAGCCGCGTGGGCCAACACGGGTGCTCTGGGCGGCAACAGCACGATGGAGCTCCCCAACTTGCTGGTGTTTTTCACCATGGTGTTCGGTGTCTTGTGGGCGATCGTGCGCTTCTTCACAGGCTACAACAACGCCGAGACGACCCACGGCACGCCGCTGCTCTTCGCGTCGATCTTCCTGGGCGTGTTCACTGCCAGCCAGCTTGGGCCGATGGTGCGCATGAGCATCCAGACGTACTTCGGCTGGAGCCACAAGAGTCTCACAGACCACGGCAACATCGTCGGCAACTTCTCGCTGGCCATCGTGCTCGTCGTGCTGTGCTTCTGGGTGTACGTCGAGACGCCGGACCACACCATCTTCGGCTAGAAGCACTCGCGTTCGAACGGCCTCATGTCTTCCTGTCTTGCTCTACGACAGGAACTGGCTTGGGGCCTGGGACTGTCTCCAACTGCATTTTGTCCATCTTCCCCTCTAGAAAAACCGCCTTGACAATGGAAGGAGCTCAAGACCCCCTAAGGTTACACAGAAAATCCATTTAAAAGGCCCCCCAGAAAATGCGAGGTCCCCTGGGCCCCCCTACCACAACCTGGGGACCGGGAAGCCAGCTGCTGCCCCCCTTGGCGAAACGAAGCTC
>JAADXN010000368.1:0-26069 GCA_023337875.1 Pythium apleroticum | reverse complement strand
GCGACGGAGCTTGCGGAGGAGCGCGCGGGCGCGAGACACCAGTCCCCAACGTGTCCCCATGTGTGGTCCACACTAACTTAGGTTATATCCTGGTCCGAATGTCTCTTCGGACGCCAATTCGTCCGAATGGTACTATACTGGATGCAAACGAGCGATCTTCTTCTTCCGAATCGTGTTTTGGCCCGTCGTTGTGCGTCAAATACCACTCTCTGACCTTGAGGTTACGATACAGTGTACAAGTCACGGTGACGTCACGCCATCCGAGTTACGCATTCCGTAATACTCTACTATCCGATATCATTGAAGAGAGAATATCATCCAACGGAGGTCCTCGACAACCGTGGCAACCTCGAAGTGGAAGCGAAGAGGAGACAAGCATCATGGGCACGAGCCAGAGCCACGCCGCCGCCGAGTGGAAGGGGCCCTTCAGCGACGAGGTACGGCGCTGTATGCCAGCTACATGCACGCGTAGGACGCAGTGGTCTGACTGGCTGTGTTTTTACAGGAATATGAGTGTCTGGCGGCCAAATACAAGGAGATCTCCAGCGCCGGGTCGGTCGCCGCTGCGCAGACGCAGCTCCAGAAGACACTGGCGCTTCCAGTGAGTGACGAGCTGCCGCAGCCATGGAGAGACGGACTGGGGGCCACTGGTGCTGCGTTTTACGAGCTCTGTCTGCACGCGCGCGAGCTCAATGGCTCGGAAAGCACCGGCCCGAACCTCAAGCTGGTCGACTTCGTGCAAGGAGGTGCGCTTCTGCCATGCGTGGTGGCCACGCTGCTGTGGAGTGTTGTCTCATGTATGCCTGCATTGTGGCTGGTATTCTAGTGGCGCTGTGTATGCGAGGCTCGTCGCAGAGCATCACGCGCGCGCTGTTTCGCATGTTTCTAAAGGACAAGAAGAGCGTGTACATGGACGAAGCGTCGCTCCACCAGCTCCTCGCGGCGTGTTTGATCATGGCGGACGAACGCGTCGTGAGCGTCGAGCCGAAGCAGTTCATCCACGTGACCAAGATGCTCGTGGAGGCGGCGCTGCCCATGGAGCAAGCCGCCGCCACGCGACAGCTCTCGATGGACGACTTCCTGCGCTGGACAAGCTCCCAGACGCCTCTGCTGTACTCGGTGTTCACGTCGTGGCTGGCGAAGCGCTTCTTCGGCTCCATCGCACGCCCCGCGTACAACGCACCGGCACTGTCGCCCAAGTCGGACATCCTTTCGCAGTACGTTCTCGTCTCATGTATCCACTGGATGTGAACACCCTAGCGTCGTCTCATGATCGTGTGGTGTGGTAGGTCCCAGTCCATCGCACTGTCGCTCACGGGAACGCCACTGCAGAAGCGCGTCGACAGGCTGTACACAAACACACAGGACGGGCTGAGCTTCAACCGCCTGTGCCACCACATCCTCGGGTACGGCGGCCCGACGCTTCTGGTGATTCGAAGCACGGACGGAGGTGAGTGTGGACATGCAAGCGGCTAGGCGTCTCACGACTGCCTCCTAACAGCGCCGTAACTACGTGTAGATATCTTCGGTATGTACTGCGACACGGAATGGCGCGAGACGACCAAGTTTTACGGACGCAACGCCTGCTTCCTCTTCCGCGTGGAGCCGCAGTTCAGCGTCTACCGCGTCAGCGCCAACGAAAACGCCAACTACATGTACCTCAACACCAAGGGCGTCGCGTTGCCGCGAGGCATCGGCATGGGCGGCGATGTGAATGGCTTCCGGCTCTTCCTGAACGAAGACTTCGACGACAACTGCTACGCGACGCCCAAGTGCCTGTCCTTTGAGCCGGGTCGTCTCACGAGACGGAATCAATTCAGCGTCGAAGCACTCGAGGTCTTTGGCTGCGGAGGCGACGAGAGCGTGCAGAGACAGCGTGAGTACCGCAAGGAGACAGCCGAGATGATCAACAAGATGCGCAAGGTGGACAAGGCGGCGTTCGTCGGCAACGACTTCGACCGCGCGTTCCTCTTGGGCAAGACCTTCGGCCACGGCACGGATCAGGCCCGCATCGCCGATGACGAGCACTAGCCAGTGGGAGCGACGCGGTACGTGCGCAGTGCTTCCAGCTTTGATACGTGGTATTTCAATGGAGCTCTCGTTGACCTTGAGACTGGAACATGATTAGCGTCGATTCCGTTTCTAGCTTACCCAAACTGTACTGTACATTACATGGGCGCTGCTGCTGCGGTCCTGCCGTCGGAACGCTTTGCACGCCTCGCTCCAATAGAGCCCAAGGGAGTCTGGCCGAAACTGCGTAGCTGGGTCGAGCGGTTACAGCATGTTCTGCGGATCAGCAGCGTCGCCGTCTACATCCATGTCCTCGTCATCGCCTTCGTCCTCGTCGATATCTTCATCATCTAGCTCCTCACCTTCTTCCGAGCGCGAAGAATCATGGCGGGGCTTCGAGTCGCGCAACACGTTGCAGTTCTCTTCATCCTCGAACCTCCCGCGATACGTGCCGCAGACCCGCAGCTTGCCCTGCTTCGTTCCATACAGAAACCCGCCACCGCAAATCGGACTGAACAGGGCAATGTTCACATCGTCAAGCTCGCTTTCGACGTGTGAACAAAGCTCCATGTTCTCCCAGCGATAGATTCTCGTCACTCGATGCACGGGGAACTCGGCCTCCCTGAACACACAAGAGGTCAGCCCAACACGCAACATCAAAAAGCCGCTCAAATGGGACCCAAAACTCACCGTGGGCCGCGATCTCGAACACCGTAACCTAACAGCACGTACGCAGACGTCGGGGACAGCTTCACGGATGTCACGCCACCGGCGGTCGTCTCCTCCAAGTGGCACGTCTGGACGACCGTTCCTAGCTGGTCGGAATCCAACGAAATTAACGCCAACCACGTCGACTGAATCTGCGCGGCGAGTCGGCTTCGCTGTGTGCGTTGCATCCGCGAGTGGCGCGTCCTGCTGACAGCAATGTTCGGGCGAATCTGCGTGCTGTATCGCTGAGGTGGCGGCACGACAGTGTTGATAGGACTGGTTCGGGCAGATCTCGTAATCGGCTGCTGAGGGACGACGCTCGGGTGCAGCCGTGGCCGCACTCGCCGAATGTGCTGGTTCATGTACGAGTCCATCGTCATTGACGAGTCACCTGATGCCGACTGGAGCACGGCGAGCATGTTCGGAGGCTGGAAGTTCGTCGGCTGGAAGAACGGAGGCTGTGGGAACGCTCGAGACTGCGTAGGAAGCGACGCGATGGGAGGAATCATCATCATCGGACCGCTGGTCTGCTGCGATCCAATCGTCACATCCGCCGCAACGGATTGCAATCCGCGCACAGGAATCGTGCCGGCTTCGTCATTTGCTGTTGCTTCGACGCCGACGGGATCTTGCGGCGTGATCGCGAGAATCTGCTGCACGTCGCTCGCCGCCTCCTCCTCGCTTTCCAACTCCGCTTGACGCAAGGAGAAGTCGGCGCAGATCGCAAGATACCGGCCACATCGCGAGATGTCGAACCCGCCGTCGTTGTAGATCAGCGCGTGAGACAGGATCGGACGTCCGTTCTCCATCGCCTTGGTCGTCTCCAGCGGCTGCGGTGCCAGCGCCCACGCCGGATCAAAATCCCACAGCGTCAGCGTCACCGTGAGATCTGCAGGCAGCGATTGGCCATTCTGTCCAACGGGTCGCTATCAGAGACATCAGCAAGTTAGCGCCGCGCAACGAAGGGTCGGTCGATATCTTTCAGGACCACTCACCATGTACCGCTCGTTGGCCTCGCCGACCATGATTTTGGACGGATCGGGCAAGAACGTGACGGACCGCAGCGTCTGGTAGCTGAACATGGCGATGCGAGGGCACGTGTGCTGTGATACACAGTGTAGATTGTGAGTTTGGGACCGCATATCACAGGATTGTTAGTGCGCGCACCTGGTAGTCCCACGTGTACACACAGGTGCCGCTGGCGATGGCGAGGATGTCGCCGGCAGGGTGGAACGAGATCGAGATGATGGCGTGGCGCAGAGTCGACACATACAGGCAGCGCCCAGTCTCAATGTCCCAAAAGCTACACAGCGTGACGCCACCGTTAGCCATCCTGATCATTTGAACTTTAGAAGAAGACCACAGTGCTGCGGACACGTACCGAACTTGGAAACCGAGACAGCCAGAGGCCACGTAGCGTGGGTTCGTCGGGTGGAACTTGACGCTCCATGGCGTGCGCGGGTGCCCCACGAGCGTCTACATGCCAACGCAAGAAGTCCGTCAATCCCGACGCTCTGGCAACCCCCAAGAGTCGCAGGGGAGGCCGCACCTGCAGTATCCGTCCTGTTTGCATGCAGATGATCTTCACCGTGTGGTCGCCATGCGTAGACGCAAACGTTTTCCTAAAAGAGAGAACAACGAATTCGTCAACAACGACTCCCCTGATGGATAGCTAATCTCCCAGAAGCGCCACGCACCCGTCGGGACTGATGGCAATCGAGATCGTGGACTTGGTCGTCGGTGGCAGGTCGAAGTAGCGACTCTCGTGCTGCCATATCAAGGAGAAGCGTCAGTCCTCTCAACTGTGTTGTCCTTCATTCCATCTCCACAAGCTGTGCATACCATGCCGGCGCTCTCGCATTCGGCCCACAGATGCTCGGCGTTTTCGTCCCGCGACGCGCGTATCCTCGTGGCGCCGCGCTCGCGCTTCTTGAGGATGTTGGCGATATTGTTCTCGCGTGGCGGCGCGCGGCGGCGGAACGAGTTGGGCACGCCGGGCGGCTGGATGTTGGCCATCGCGCGCTTGCAGATCTTCTCTTCCAGGTCGCGCTGAGACACAGAAACACCATGGACGTGTAGGTCAGCGTCTGCTCTATCTACTTGGACTGCGTGCGCTGCGTGGACGCACCATCTTCGTTCGTTGGCCGTCGTCGCCGCGCGTGTTGCCGACGGCTATGCTCAGCTTTCGGGCTGTGTCGTTGCCTCCCTGCCCCCTTGGTGCTGCGGAAAAAAGGTTTCAAAAGCAGAACGCTGGTGCCACCGACCGGTGACTACCCCAGCCAGTGGTGCATGTTTTACAGTCGCAGCCACCGACGGACTGGACGTTAGATTGGGGGCGACCCTGATTTGACTTCGGTTTATTTCGTCTCGTACAGTAGTGTGGGATGGGAAAGCGTCGAAAGTCACCCAGATGGCCAGGGAGTGGGTCTGGGTCGAGCGACCCGTGGGTTGACGGGTGGGCCACATCTGCGATTCAGCCCATGGTGCGGACGACGACTGGAAAGATCGGTTCTGGAGCGCGCCATGAGGGGAGATTGAGACTGGAATGCCTCCCATTGGGTCCCAATTTGGGAGGCCAGACATCCACCGTCCACGCCGGCCTGCAAGCCTGGATCTTCAGTGTGTCTCCCTACAGACGCAAGGCGACAATCCTCGTCACAAAGGCATGAAGTCGCTGACGCACGTATCATCCAATCACATCGCATCTTCAACTTCAACGTGTGCTTTGATTGGTGGATGTGAATCCAATCTAGCCAATCATCGAGCAAATCCCCGTTCCCCCCCCCCTAGATTCGTCATCCGGGACCATCACACACCGCGCCATGATCGCGCGAACGCCGTGGAGTTGGACGGCCTTCCCTGAACGACCATGGACTCCTTGCAACGCTTCGTCGAATATGCGCGTGGCGGATTGCCCTCCACATCAATATGCATGCACGGGCATCTTATCCAACATTCTCTACTGTAGTCTCTTAGGCGAACACACAGTCTACAGTAGGAGATTCACTCACGTTGGCGGGGAGACCATGCCGACCATCACTCCTGCACTGTGTAGCTCCCCACTTTTCATGCCGTCTGATCGCCTCATCTCCCCAGCGTCGTCGGTCCCGCGCACGCGACAAGCAAGCGTCTCACCCGCCTCACATCACATCGCAGCCCCGCAGTCGCAGTACTGCGAGAAAGCCCGCGCTTCGAGAAGCTCTGCCGCTCTGCGCGAACGCCCCCACGCCCTCAGGCCTCTCGACCGACAGCAGCCCCCAGCGTCTGCGACGAGCGACGCGGAATTCCGACCGACCGACGCGACGCGTAGCACGCAGCAGCTGAGCGACAGTTGAATCTTCGAGAATATCGACCAGATCCAGATTCCGCCGCTGCGCTTCCATCGAATCTGCCACGTGTGCTGTGCTGCCCGCTGCTCTACCCTTCCGCACGTCACAGACTTCCTGCCTGAGCACGCCTGTATCCGTGGATTTGTATCCAACGCCCCATATCCCGACCCGTAGAACCCCCTTGCATTACTCCCGTGGAACGAGCTCAAGCAGCCAGTCGTCATGACTGCTTAAGTTCGCCCCCTCCCCACTTCACCTTGAGGTCAAGAGATGACGCGGCTTGCAGAGACTCACGCGAACACCCCTGTAAGAAGCCCCGCATCCATTGACGCGCCGAGGCGACACGACCGATAGAGAGCAGGACACGACGGAACGGCAAGCGACACATCGACTTGAACGAAACGACACACAAGCAACAAGAAGAACTACACGAGAAGAAGAAGAAGAAGACAACATGGGCGCGACGAACAGTACGCGCAAGCTCACGATTGACAGCATCGCGCTGCTCGAGATGCTCGAGCCGAATGCCGCCGAGGCGCAGAGTAAGGCGCGCGTGCAGGCCCGCATCCAGGCGATCTTGGCCCGCGAATGGCCCACCTGCAGATTGCTGCCCTTCGGCTCGTCCGAGAGGTGAGTTGGATAGGAACTGCGATGCGTTGGTGCGCGTTGGGGCGAAAACTGACATGGCGGTGATTGTAGCGGACTGGGCTTCGGAGGAAGCGATTTGGATCTTGGGATCTACTTCGATGACGTGGACGTGGACTACCAGAACCACTTCACCGCGGCCGAACGGATCCAGATCCTGTCGACGGTGTGCACGCGGCTGGCTGGCGAATTCGAGATCAAAGAGTTTGTCCAGCACGCGCGCGTACCGGTCGTCAAGCTCTGGGACCCGACGAGCCACGTATCATGCGACGTTTGCATCGGCAGCGTGCACGTGCTGCTGAATACGGCGCTGCTGAAGCAGTACGGACACTCGGACCCCCGCGTGCGACCGCTAGCGTTTGCTGTGAAGCACTGGGCCAAGCAGCGCGGCATCAATGACTCGGTGAACGGCACGTTGAGCTCTTACGGTGAGTGGTGACGACTGCAATGCATCTCCTGGCAAGGCCCCAAACTCACGCTTTGTATCCTTAACGCAGGCTTCATGCTTCTCTTGATCTTCTTCCTGCAATCGAGTCGAGCGCAGTCGCTACTGCCGCCTGTCGGGTCCGTTTTCCACTCTATCCAAGCAGAGAGGACGCTCTCTGCTGTCCTCAGTCGCCTCGACTCGCTGTCGGTGGTGGCGAAGGGCTCCACGTTCGGAACGTCAGAGCAGGAGTCTGTCGGCGCGTTGCTCTGCGGCTTCTTCCGCTTCTACGCGACGGAGTTCAACCACGAAGACGACGTCGTGAGCGTGCGAATGGGCCACGCGTTGCCGAAAGCCACCAAGTGGAGCCGCTCGACGCCGTGGCGCATCAGCATCGAAGACCCGTTCGAGTTGTCCCACGACGTCGGGAGGGTCGTGTTCAGCCGCCAGGGCCAGGACCTCCTTCGTCGTGAGTTCACCAGAGCGTACGAGATGGCTGTCACGAACCATCGGCTAGAGGAGATCTGTGCACACGACGAGTCGGCATGGGACTTCAGCGCGAGCTGCTACATTTGCTCAGCGGCGACGCACACTGCGCGTGAGTGCAGCATGGCGATCGTCCGCGCGGATGGTTCCACTGTTGCGCTTGGAAGCCGCCAGGTGCACGGAGTCGTCGCGGACTGTTGGTACTGCGGCCAGTCGGGCCACGTGAAGGCGACGTGTCCACTGTACGCGTACGTTGCGATTCCGAAGCCGATCGCGGTCCCAGTCCAAGCTCCTCTCTACGTCGCATCAGTGCCAGAGGCCGCGCCGATGCCGCTGGTGTCGACTCCAGTGCCCATTCCGTCGCGGAAGACGCATACGAAGGCTGTGTGGCCCATGGAGCCACCAGCTCACTCGCCGATCCGCGGGGGAAAGAAGAAGAAGCGGCCTCGGCGCGGCTCTGTGTCGTCTATGGCGTCGTCCCCAGAGCTCGAGCGCACGCGCAAGTACCTGCTCGCTGCAGGACAGACGCGCTCCACGCCGCGCATGTGCGGGAACCCTCCACGGCGCAACGTCCGCGCCGCGCTGCCTGACATTCCATGCATCACGTGATGTTGCGTAAACCCGCTAAATCAGTTTCCATTTTACCGTATTTCTTGGGTTACGATTTGGTTACATCGATCAAGTATCGTTGTACCGCATTTGGGGTACATCGTAACCCTGTTGGTGGTTGGTGGAGGCAGGAAACCAATTGAGCTGCCTGAGCATCAAAGGCAACATCCCCACGGAGATCAGCAGCCCGAGGTGAACGATGTCGGTCCGTCGTAATGTGCGTCTGCGCCGCGAGTACCTGTACCGCAAGGGCCTCGAGGGCAAAGAGCGCTCTCTGTACGAGCACAAGCAGCAGCTGAAGGAGGCGATCCGCAGCGGCAAGCCCATCCCGACGGAGCTGCGCAGCCAGGAGAGCTCGCTGCGCCATGAGATGGAGTACGACGACGACGTCCACGAGAAGCCGATCAACGTGATCGATGACGAGTACAAGAACGCGGGCATGTTGGATCCGAAACTCGCGATCACGACCTCGCGCGACCCGAGCTCTCGTCTGAAACAGTTCGCGCAGGAAGTGCGACTGATCTTCCCGAACGCGATCCGATTGAACCGCGGTGCGCACACCATCGGAGATGTACGTTTTCACGGCGTTATGTAGAAGTCTCTAGGCAGCTTACTGACGTTGCTTGTGCTCACGGAATTATAGCTGGTAGACAGTGCGAGGTCGCACGACTACACTGACCTGCTGATCGTCACGGAGACGCGTGGTGAGCCGGACGGACTCGTCGTGTGCCACCTGCCGTACGGCCCGACGGCGTACTTCTCGCTGAGCAACGCTGTGCTCCGCCACGACATCGAAGACCGCGCCAAGGTCTCGGAGGCCTACCCACACATGATCCTGAACAACTTCGAGACGCCTCTGGTACGTCATTTTTCAGTCGAGAGCTCCGCTCGCCTCAGCAGCTGAATTGAGAATCTTTGTGCAGGGCAAGCGTGTGTCCAACATCCTCAAGCACTTGTTCCCCGTGCCCAAGGCCGACTCGAAGCGTGTGATCACGTTCTCGAACGACAACGACTTCGTCTCGTTCCGCCACCACGTTTTCAAGAAAACAGGCCGGGAGGTGGAGCTGCAAGAGTGCGGTCCGCGCTTTGAGCTGCAGCTCTACCAGATCAAGCTGGGCACGTGCGACCAGAAGGAGGCCGAGAACGAGTGGGTGCTGCGGCCGTACATGAACTCGACCAAGAAGCGCCGCCTGTTGTAAATGCAGCGTACTGCACCACGATACACACGCACACTTCGCTTCCCTTTAGAGTCCGCATGTAGCCATGTTGGCGGCCATTTTGCCTTGTTCTAGTTCTAGAATTGTACCCCCACTGAGCCACTATTTCGTTCTGAATCTCGGTCGCCTTTACGTTGTGCATGTTCATCCAGACCATCTGGTGCCCTCGGCGGGATGGCGCGGTTGGAACAATTCGCAGGAAATCGGTTCCTACCAACGCGGCTGTGTGGCTCCTGTTCCCCTTCGAGAAAGGCTGCCACTCCACCGCATTCGCCTCCTTCACGCGTCTGCCTCTCTTTACGTGAGAACCGAATCCGACCGCTCACACCATGAAGCTTTCCGCAACTGCTCTGCTGGCCACTGCGCTGCTCTGCGCGTCGCTGAACGCGCCCGTCGCCTCGGCGCAGGTCGTGGCCGCCGGCGCCAAGAAGCCGTGCCTCGAGTCGGCGGGCGTCGCCATCAACCTCAACGGCAACTTCGGCTTCTGCTACCTCAAGGGCCGCCGCATGCGCCACGGCAGCGTCTTCGCGCAGTGCCAGGACGGCGCGCTGTCGTGCTACGCGGACGAAGGCATCCCGGACAAGCCGCGTCAGAAGGTGGACTGCATCGTCCCGGAGCCGGGCTTCTGCGGATCCAGCAAGGACGCCACCCCGAAGCCAACGGAGTCGCCGGCAGCGAACGCCACTTCGTCTGGCAGCAGCAGCGACAGTGACGACGACTCGGTGGCAGGGGACGCCGAGCCTGCGACGGAAGTGCGTGAGGCCAACGACGAGCCGACCGTGAACCCGAGTGCCCTGGTGGCCGGCAACCTCCCGAACGGAGAGACGTACGAAGACGAAGACGACGACACCGTTTACAGATGAGCTGCATGCGAGCGTGTGTCTCGCTCTGTTGCGTCGCGGCAGAGTAGGTGGCTGTGAGTGTGCACGTGTTGCGTTTCAACAAGCAATCCTCCATTGAACAATCTCCTGTATTTTGTTGACTCGCTGTGTTGCTGCTACCATATCGTTTCCTGCTTTCTACTACTTGCATCTCATGTACCTACAATGACACGTTGATGTCGGCCTGGAGGAACGAGTCGCCTGGGATTCGCGCCAGGATCTTGCTCAGCGGATCCACGGGCGGCGCGTACATCTCGAAGGTCACGGAGCCGCTGGAGATCTTGCTGAGGTCCAGGCGGAAGAAAGTCCAGCAGCCCACTTCGTTCTCCTCCGTCACGAGGCTGCGGTGGCGCAGCTCCATCACAGCGACACAGCCTACAGCAAGAAGGGGACAATCACACACGTCAGCCAGTTGAAACACTCGACAGCTCCAACACTTCAAAACCAAATGACACGTACCGTCCTTGAGGTGCTCGAGAGGAGTCTGGAGGTTCCATGTGTTGCCGAACCACCAGTAGTTGCCGCCGGCCTGGATCAGCGAGTTGGGCGTCTGCTGCTGCTTCTCCACCACCGCGCCCTTGAAGTCGAGCACGTACAGGTTGAAGTGCGGTGTGTCCATGATCGGGCCGGTGGCCACGGCCACAGCGCCGAGGAACACCGATACGTAGGTGCTGTCGGAGAGACGCGTCGGGGCCTTGATGAGTGGCAGTCGCGTCGTGTCCGTCGGCACGTGGGTCGCGGGGTCCAGGATCTCCCGCATGTCGTCTTCAATGGCGATGTCCAGTGCACTGAGGTCCTTCTGGTTCTTCACGTTAGGGTCCGCGCCCTTCTTCATGAGCGTCTCCACGAGATCGTAGCGGTTGAGCATCACAGCATAGTGGAGTGGCGTGTCCCCATTCACATCCGCGGCGTTCACCTCGGCGCCGTTTTCGATGAGCCACACGCACACCTTCGCGGCTTCGAAGCCTTCGTCGTCGTCGTTCTGCACGGCCAAGTGCAGTGGCGTGAAGCCCGCCTTGTTCTTCATGTTCACGTAGTCGCGACGCAGCGTCGTGTCGATACAGATCATGTTCTGGAACGGCGCGCTGGTCGTCGAGATGCGGACGCCGTGGACCTTGCGGATCGCCGCCATCCACTCGTGCACTTCTTCTTCCGTATCCGCGACAAACGAGATCATACCTTCCAAGTTCTTGGAGCTCTTCAGGCGAGGCGAGTGCACTTCGAAGCAGTTGTCGACGTGGGAAACACGCTTGATCGTAGCGTCGCACAGTTCCATGATCATGATCGGGATCTTCTCCTTCGGAGCCTTGTAGTACGTCAAACACGTCTCGTCCACCATCACGTATCGCTTCGTCGCCATGCGCTTACCGCTCGCCTTCTTCAGAAAGCCCTCCTTCAGCACCTGGATCTGGACAGTCGTGGGCAGCACAGGAGGCACGGCAGTTGACAATCTTCGCACTCCGGCAACTGGCGTCGATGACACCAAAGTTCGGCGTGGGCGTCTCAGCGCACTCGGATCCGGGATAGCTGTTGGTCCAGCAGGTGTGGAGAAGGACGCCGCGCTCGACGCTGTAGACATCGTCCGGAACGGATTCGTCGTGGGGTTCTTGGAAGGCGAGTTCATCGACGGAGAGCGAGCCGACGGCGTGGTGTTGCTGATAGTTGAGCTCGCTCGCAGTTTCTCGAGTGGCTCTTCAAGCGCACTGCTTGAGCTGCTGGCACTCCGTTCTCGGGCGAGGAACTCCAGAAGTCCAGACGAGCTCGGACCGGAGTTGCGGTTAGCGATCTTGGCCAAGAGCTTCACCATATCAACGTGAGCGAGGCGAGCGGCGTAGTGCAGTGGGGTGCTTCCAGCCGAGTCCTTGCCATACACGAGGTCTTCCATTTGCGGGTTCTCTTCCAGCACGAAGCGAGCGAGGTTGAGGTCTCCGTTCTTGGCGGCAACGTGGACGAGCGACATTTGGTCGTTGGCTCGATCACGGATGCGGAGCATGCCAGGCACATCTTGGGCGATGTGGAGCACATCCGTGAGGTTGTACGAGTTGGCAGCCTCAAACATGTCACGCGTACGGTTGCGGAGGCGGATTCGTGACACGTGGAATCGAATGATACCAATGACCCGAGCCATCGCGCGACGGCGGATGTGCGCACTGCGCTTGGCCTTGCGCTGTCGGAAGAGACTTTGCACGACAATGATGTGGTGGCGGCTCTTCTGGTACTTCTTGCGATCCAAGTATCCGCGCGTACGGGCTTGCAAGCGAACGATCGCACGACGGGCCTTGATGAACGAGCGTCGAGTCAAGTACTTGCGGACTGCCGACTGCGCGATCACCGTGGCAGCCTTAAGCTTGAGGTAGTAGTTGCGGGCAATCACCATACGAGCGAAAGCCTGCAGCTTACAGATCTGGCCGCGAGTCTTCTTGTAGATCGCCGACTGCTGGTGAGCACGCCACAGCGACTGGATGAGCGTGATGCGACCAACGCGCTTGCCAAGACGACGTCGCTGGATTTGCATACGCCACAAAGACTGCACCAACACGATCTTCTTCTTCTCGTCATTGAAGCGCTGGCGGCAGATTACCATTCGGCCAAACGCTTCAATGCGAGTCGCCATCTTCTTTTCGTGAAGGAAGCGGCGACGAACGAGAGCACGACGGATCATCGCCTGCGAGTTGATAGTCGCTTCGCGTCCTCGCAAGTACTCGGTACGAACCTTGTTCGCTCGCACACGTGCTTGGATCATGATGATGCGCTTTCGGGACACCTGGAAGCGACGTCTTGCGAGGAAGCCTCGGATAACACGCGCGATCTGCTTTTGCGCCTTGTTGCGCTTGATAGCGCGCTCGCGTGCCTTCTTGCCGTACTTGAGACGAGCAATGAAGCCACGACCGACAGCATGCAACACGATCGCAGACTTCTTCATCTGCGCATACTTTCGGCGGCCAGCGTAGCCCTTGTAGCGAGCAGCGATGATTGATGCAGCCTTCCGCATACGAACGAAGTCGCGGCGAAGCTTTCGCATGCGCATGGCGTTCGCAATAATGGATGCCGCACGCTTGTGGCGCAAGTATTTCTTGCGAGCAAGGAAACCACGCACCTGGGTGTTGATTTTAGTTGCAGCTCGAGGAGCATTGCGCAGGTACCACACGTGGCGACGAGCGATCTTGCCACGCACTCTCTTCTGCACAACGATTGCGGCCTTGCGCATACGAAGGAACTTGCGACGCTGCACGAACTGTCGTGCGAGCGCATTGAGCAGCGTGACACGTCGGCGCATGCGTCGGAACCGCAGCTTGGCCGCGTACATGCGAAGCATGGACTGGATCACGATGACCTTCTCGCGAATCAAGAGGTACTTCTTGCGCTGGATCATGCGACGAACGTGCTTCTGAATCTGGGTCGCAGCTTCATGTGTGATCTTACGAGCTTCGTTGTCCAGGATTCGAAGCTGACTGTCTCGCATGAACACCTTTTTGTGACCCAATTGCCAGTTGTCGCGCTCGAGATACTTGGACAAGATGACTTCGCAGAACTCCTTGTCCGTCATGTTCGCGCGCTTCTCCCGAGAAACCTTCGCACGTCGTGTGAGAATTTGGTACCGTTGGTGGAACTCACTGAAGAGACGACGGACGGGGTAACCGGATCGACGAATGCGCACAGTCTCCATCACGCCGAGGTAGATGAGCTGGTTCAAAATGAGCTGGGCGTTCCATCCTTGCGGGAATCGAAGGTTGTTCGGCTTGACACATCGCACGAACGAAGGCGCTGTGGCTCGCAGTTCCTGCATGAGGTCTGCCATTTGCTCGCGGAACTTGCGCCCGACAGTCATCGTGCCGGTCATTTTGTTGCCGCCAGCCTTCCGGATCGGTCGTCGGGGGTTCGCACCGCCAGCGGCTGCGCCCGCATCAGCAGACACAGGGAACAGCTTGCGGACGAACTCGAGCTGCGAGCTGTGCATCAGCGACAGCAAGTCGTTGTGGAGCGAGTCGTCGTTTTTTTCCAAAAAGCCCGTGACGGAGTAGGTCACTTCACCGGCGTAGTGGTTGATCGTGAACTGGTCGTTGGCGAAGCGAGGCTTCGAGTAGTAGATGAACGTGCCCTCTTCGACCTTGCCTTGCGGGATGTGCGTCTGGTGGAGCTTCTGGATGAAGTTCTCATCGCTCGCTCGTCGGCCAAGCATCGCTTGTTCGTCCAAAAGACACAAGATACCCAGTGGCTTCTTGTCGATCAGGTCCAGACACGGTCCGTTGTCCTTGAACTCCAGTCGCGAAAAGTCGATGCCTTCCTCCACGTACACGTCTTGCTCATACACGAACACGTGCTGGTTGAACTGCTGCTGCAGCATCTCGTTCGTGTAGTTGATACAAAGCTGCTCGAAGGAGTTGACCTGCAGACTCTCAAAGCCGAAGATATCCAAGATACCGATGAATCGCGGAGCCGCCGTCATGCCGTTCGCACCCACGCCGCCATTCATCGCGCCGGTCATCTGCTGCGTCGACTGGTTGATCTGTCCGACCAGCCAGTCGAAGAGCTTGCTGAAAATGTCTTTCGCCAATCCGTTTCGCGACTTGTTTGCCTCAAGGGCCGACAGCGCAATCTCAGCCACGGAGCCGCGAGCACCGGCGGACATCGTTCGCTTCGTAAGCGCAAACTCGAGTTCCGTGGGCGTCACCTGCATGAGCTCTGCAAGGTTCGTGACCTCTTCAGGTCGCGCGATCTGGGCTTCGAGCTTGGCATTTTCGGTGAAGTCCATGTTGCCGAGGTGTAGCACCGTCGCAACGAGGGTGAAAATCGCCCTCTGGAGGTCCGCGTCGATGCCGATCGTCGTCATGGCTTCGACCATCTCCTTGTAGTCCTTCTTGTCGTTGATCTCAGGACACTGCACGCAGTTTCCCTGGTTCAGGTACGTGTAATCGGCCGCGTTCTTGAGTTTGTACACGGCCTTTTCAGCTGGAGACAGACCCGCGCATAGCTGGTAGAAGATGTGGTAGTTGCGCTCCGAGTCGCCACAGCCCACGATTCGGCTCTTCTCCAGCAGGAAGTGGCTCGTGGTCGCGCCCGAGATCGTGCCGTCGGCGTGGTAGAAGATCTTGATGAACTTGCCGAATCGACTCGAGTTGTCGTTGCGGATAGTCTTGGCGTTACCGAAGGCCTCGAGAATCGGGTTACTCTGCAACACGCACTGCTCGACCGACGTGCCGCCAGCGCCCGGCGCAGGCGCAGCCTTCTTCGGTCCGCGCTTGCCGATCTCACTGATATTGGCCAGGTACTTTACACACAAATCCACACAGTTAGATCAATGTATCCCATCTAGGCGCTCATATATCAGCCAGCTCACCCGCATAATGTACTTGGAGGCCTCTGTCTTGCCGGCGCCGGACTCTCCCGACACGAGAATCGACTGGTTCTTGCCGTCCTTGCAGAGCGCGTGGTAGGCGCCATGCGCCGTCGAGTACACGTGCGGCGTCGGGTTCTCCAGCTTGCCGATCGACTCGAGGTCCGGAAAGTTGTACAGCATCGGGATGTTCTTGTACGGGTTGATCGAGATCAAGATATCACCCGTGTACGTCTACCACATGAAATTGAACTGTCAGTTCAACATGCCAATCTCAATCAATCAATCGACGACACAAGCCCACGCACGTAGATCTTGTCCTCGAGGTAGCGGCGGCGCAGCAGGTCGAGCAGCGGCGCCTGGTGGAGGTTGTCCATCTCCGAGATGTTGGTGAGGTCCATCGAGTGCGTCGGGTCGTACGGGTGCACTTGGTCCACGGGGAACTGCTGCTCGTTGTCGTTCTCCGGCAGCAGCACGTGGAGCTTGACGCCGTCGTCCTCCACGACCGTGCCCAGCACCCACACATTGCGCGCGTCCGGACACCACACCTTCTCGCCCTCGCGGCGCTGCACGCGCTTGGTGGGCGGCGCGTCGCCCATGCTTCCTCCTCTTCCTCTTCTTCGGTCCGAGAGACTCGCGATATGAGGGAGGTGAGGTGGTGGCCTTGAGGAAATCAGGAAGGATATAACCTCGCTTGAAGCGCATTTAACCTCATGCTGCCGTCTGCACGACGCGCGAATCAGGGTGGAACATGGGTTCAGTCGGCCTTTTCAGCCAATCACAGCGCACGACTCATTTCTAGAAGAGATCCAAAGCCAGTTGAAGTGGGTGGACGGATGGGATGGACAACATTAGCTCAAAAGTACTTGGAGCGGACGGCGTCGCCGTTGGCGGTCGACGCGGCGCCGCCTTCGCGGAGGTACGAGCTCGTGGCGGACGAGAGGAAGCTCATGCCCTTGGCGGCCGACGAGAGCAGGTTCGTGCCGCTCGCGGCGGCCGAGAGGATGTTGGAGCCGGCCGTCGAGGAGAGCAAGTCCTGGAGCTTGAGCGTCGGCAGCGACGGAGACGACGACGCATCCTCGTGGAACAATGACTCGCCCTTGGCCGATGATGTGCGACTTCCAGTTGGGGTGCTGCTGCCAGACGAGCCTGCGCTCAAGTCTCGAGCAGCACGGCGGCGGGAGGACGGGACGGGGAGCAGCGAGAACCGAGGCACAGGCTCAGCGAGCTTGATGATCGGCCGCGTGTCCTGTGCGCTGACCACGATTGGCTTCCCATCTACAAGCGGTGGTGGTGTGTCTGTTAGCTATGTCTTGCAAGGCTGTGAAGAAGGGTACGTACTGATTTCGTTGATGTCGTTGGCTTCCGAGAGCGACGAGAACAGGAGACGGCTCTTGCGGAACTGGATCACGACGTTCTCGATCAACTGCGGGCCGTAGATCTCCCAGTCGACGGGGTCGACAAAGTCGTGCATGCGCTCGAACAGTTGCTTCAGTCGTGCCACACTCGGCGTGCACGTGGCGAGGTCGATCTCGTCACCCCAGCCGAAGCGGATGAAGTCGGAGAAACCCAGCGTCGCTCGCACAAAGTACATGTCGAAGAGGAACTGGAGCATGCAGTACTCTCCGAAGTTGAGCACCGCTCGGCTCTGGGCACTCTTGGCTTTCACGACGAGGTCGACAGCTTCTTCGTACACGTCGACGCTCATGATCGTGAGCTGCTCGGTCAAAACGGAGCGAATGAGGTCGTGCATCGCCATGACGTGGCCAGGCGACACTCCACTGGCAGTTCGAACCAGTCGGTACGCTTCGTCCAACGCGTAGCAGCATGAAAAGAGGAAACTCGATACTGTAGGCGTCTCGCACCACGGAAGCCACACCTTCTCGCCTTCTGCAGGCAATCCCTCCAGCTCATCGTCGTCGGTGAGATCATCCAGGATGATCTGTTCCGACCAGCCTTGGTGCGATGCGATCCACTCCTACAGAAATGGTCATTTTCCGTGTGAGATCAGCCATCAGCAATCCAAAGTGAAGACGATTTCAGCGTACCTCGTTCGTAAGATCGTACTGCTCAACCTGCAGGAAATCGCGAAGTGGGGCGATCTTCTGTTGAAGCAAGTGGCGCGCCCACGCCTCGCAGTATTTCTCGGCGAGGCCGCGGAGAACGCTCACGAACACATCGACATAGGGTGCCGCCAACTTGATTTGACTGACGAGGTGGAATGCGAAGAAGCCGAACGACTCCGTTTGCTCGACTTCATCATGAATGAAAGACACACCGGCCACTGGGTGCTGTGTGTGTTGCTACGAGCATCAAAAGTCCGCGTAAGATGAGTCCGTATCCTCCTCCATATCCGAGATCCGAAACCCCGTCACTTACCTTCACGATCTTCAGCAGTGAACTTCGAGGGATCTGTCCATTGGATGCGTGTGCGCCAAACGACTCTTCATCCACCGACTTGCTCACGGGAACAGACGCTGCGACGGCGCTATCACCGAAGATGGCTTTCTTTCGTGACGGAAAGAGAGACACGATGGATATGAGAATGTTAGAAAGCGCCAGCAAGTAGCTCGGATTGGACGCGCTGTTGTTGGACTGGGTTTGCCACGGATACTCCGTCTCCAAGAAGCTGACGAAGGTGAAGAGAGTCCTCATGTACTCCTCCGTCAACACCCGCTGGAGCTCGCTGAAGTCCAGACCGGCGACCTTCTTGTGAATCGAATCGAAGAAGTCATAGAACTTGACGTACTGCAAGCGACTCACTCCCGACGGCTGCTCGGTCATCGCGTTCAGACAACTTCGAACCTCGTTCTTGATCGCCGTGGTAGCATCCACGAACGAATGCTGCACCAAGTCGCGTGTGCGCTTCCTTAGTGCGGTGCCGAACAAGGTCTCAAACATAGAGGAGCTTGCGCCGGCTCGATGAAGAGCTTTCCAGAGGGGTGTTGCCGTGTACGCTGCGTACTGGGCTTCGATTTTTGCGAGCTTCGACTGCGTTTGAGCAATACGAGCGATGGTGGGAATGCGATTCACGATTGTGCTGACATGAGATGACACCTGCGAATTCATCAGTCGTAAGTACCAGCCATCACAAAACAGACCCAGTACCCACACAAACACTACTCACCTCAGCCATTCGCGCTTGGAACCACTGCACGATTGCTCGGTTTACATCGTCCACGGCTGCAGGATCCACATTTGCGAAGCGCTCGCGAAGAGTTTTTACACTGTTCACAGAGGATGTGGTCCCGTCAAGAGCAGACACAAAGATATCTTGGGCGTGAAGAACCGTGACGAGCAGCGAGCGCAGGTTCAACCGCATTTGTCTCTCAGCAGCGGCGAGAGGATCGATCGAGTCGAAATCTTCGGCATCCACAGACTCGTCGATCTCCAACCACTTGATTCTGCTTTCCAGGAACTTCTCAACCAGGCCATTCAGACTCTGCGCATAACCCAACGAGGCGAGAGCGTCGAGGTTTTCCGCGTAGAACTTGGCGCTCTTCCCTCGAGCCGTTAGGCAGACCTGCGCGACTCGCTTGACGCGGTGCTCAAAGCTATGGACTGATGCCCACATCGAAGGCAGGAAGGGGTATGTCGCAACCGCGTCCTGGATCTCTGCCGAGTCATAGATCGCCTTCGCTCGATGGTACAGCGCCAACGCTTGGCTGGACTCGCCCCGATCCAAATGGAACCACAGCTTTTCGTGGGACGTGACGATGAATAGGACGCGTTCGTGCACCGATGCAAACTCATCAACAGGGCTTCCTGTCTTGTCCAAACGAGGATGCGTGTATCCGTTTGAGCTCTGCACGAGAAACTTGTCGGACCCGGACAGCGTGGTGGCCAGCTTGGTCTCCATTTGCTTCCACTTCTCGGGCATTTCCTTGAGAGACGTCTCGAGGCGCATGGCGGCAGAGTGCATGCTCACGATCTTGTCGGCCGAGTCGATCAGATCTCGGTAGCGAACGCCGATCATCTTCTGCATCTCCTTGGTTTTCGCCTCTTTCTCCTTCCTAAAATCGACACCAAAACAGCGTTATTGAGCGTCATTTCGCGGCAAAACGCCGCAACAACCGCCGTATTCGCACGCACCTCGTGCGCTCCAGCAGAACTTTCGCATCTGCTACAGACAGACGCCTCAGGAAGTCCGCCGAGCCGCCATCATGGTCGCCTCCATCGGCCTTCGCGGCGCCGCCCATTGTTGCCCCGTGGCTTTGATCAGCTCACAACGCCCGACTCCCTTCAAGACCATCACTCCAACAAGGAGGCGGTCGAAAATAACGCGAATCCAACGCGAGGCGTCCGATTGAATTTCAGTTATGATAGTTTTTGCAGTATGTGTTAAATAACGAAGCAACCAGCTCAATGCTCCGACAATCGCAACGAAATGGAGGAGAAGCCAAGCGTGGCGACGGACAGCCTGTCGACCGACGATGGCGCGTCCTACACGCGCTCGAGTCCTCGGCTCAGTGTCCACACCAAAGACAGGAAGTCTCTGCTTGACGTACGTGTGCTTCGTGCCGTTTGAAAAGGATTATTCGCCTTGGTAGCTCACGTTTTCTTCTGCCAGCAGACCCCGACTGGTGCGATTCCCATGTTGAGTTTCAACGGGAGCACCAGCAACAGTCTGGAAGATGTCAGCGGCAAGGGGAGAGTGCTGCGCGCATCACACTACTGGGAGAATGGATATGATGCGTCCACAGTCGATGGTGAGTGCGCAAACGTTTGCATTCGTGGGTCGGAGAGTCCGCCGCTAACTGTCGAATGGGATGCAGGCAAATTGCGACGCGTTCGTCGCTACCTTCGCAGCGCGAGATCGCTGTACGAGATCCAGATGCAACCGAAACGCCCATCGGCAGTTCTCAAGATGAAATCTACGCCGGTATGTTGGCTTTCATAGTCTTGAGCTCGCGGAATGGCGAGTAACATTCGCATTTTCCACCAGTACGGATTCAAGAGTGGCTCCACGCACGACGTTCTCGCCACGCTGGTGTCGCCAGTTCGCTTGCCTCAGGTTCTTGGTATGTCGCTTTGCTGTTGGTTTGTATGACCAATCTCTCTCACATTCCTCGTGAAGATACGTGGACGCCGTTGGAAATCAGCATTTTCGAGGACGCATTCGACCGCTTTGGCAAGAACTTCCACGCCATCGCTCAAGAAGTAAGTGCTGTACAACTGGCCGGATGGCGCTCGTACGGCCTCTGATGCTTGCGGGTCTACTTGGACGAGTGCAGCTTCCAAACAAGACTGCGAAGGATGCGATCGCGTTTTACTATGTGTGGAAGAAGCATGGAGTCGTGTCGCAACGCCATCTCGATGGAGACGAAAGCGACGGCAGTTCGGATGGCGACTACGATGCGAGCATGTCGGCCGAGACGCTGAAACTCGTGGAGAAGCTCAAGCGTGAGTCGTCCGACGCGCGGTGTGCGTGTGGCTTACGTGGACTTACAAACTCACACTTTTGAACACAGGGCGGCAGCGCTGCGTCAAGGACTACTTCGCGGCCGCGCGAGAGCTGAACTGCGTCCAGCGAATCAACCAAGTGAGCCACCGCGATCTGTCTTTGGCTGATTTCTCACTCCACCGCCTCGCTGGGCTGCGTCCAGCCATCCCTGCGACTTCAACCTTGCGTAACCCGTCAGTTATTGGTAAGCGGCGGCTTGGAAGTTGTTAGATGTGACGAGAAACGAACTCATGGATGCTGTATTTCGCCCTCAGATACGTGGACGCCGCACGAGATCCGAGTGTTTGAGCTGGCCATGGAGTGCTACGGCAAGGAAGAGTTCCACCAGGTCGCTCGCATGGTGCGTGGATATCTGGTTGCCACGATATGCCAACGCCCTGAGCTCATAGATTTATGTCAACAGATCGGAACCAAATCATGCAAGGATGTGATTGCCTTCTACTATGTGTGGAAGAAAGATCCATACTACAAAGTGGTCAAGAGCCGTTGGGAGAAGAAAGATCCTTTTAGCAAGAAGAAGTCGACTTCTTCGTCGAGTTCAAACAGCAGTGCCCAAGCGGCGACCGCATAATCTACTCAATGGAGATCACCTCTTGCTCTGGGACCAATCCTTCCTCTGGCAGATTCACCAGCTTCGTGCAAGCAGAGCACACCCACGACGCCGGTGGAAGCTCGTCCATGTTGATGCAGTACTTGTGATACATGCTGTTGCACATATCACACAGCACCAGCTCATCCTCGTTCTCCGCCGCATTGCATACCTCGCACGTCTCCGAGTCCATCAAATAGGAGCGCGACGCGTACGCCACGGGGGCAGTCGTGCCATGCTCGTGCTTCTGGAACTGGCCCTGCTCCAGCAGCTTGATGTTGCGATACACTTGGAAGCCATGCAGCGCGTGGCCGATGTTCTTCAGGTTCACCTTCTGGTTCAGGAAGTAGGGGAAGCGCACTTGAAGCGCCTTAAAGCCCTGCACCTGGCGCTGCTGCAGGAGCTTCGCCAGCGACGCGTACTCGGACGGACGAGCACGACGCTTGCCAAAGATCTGCAGCAGGCTCTTCTTTGCGTCCACGCTGAGCCACACGTAGTCGTCCGACTCGAACTCCTCGGAGAACATGTTGAGCTCCATGAGGTCGCACACCACCTGCCAGCAAGTGAACGAGCCGAGTGCGTTGTCGCCGAACTTTCGGAGCTCCTCGAACACGTGGGACGCCGACGAGCAGCGCTTGATCTCGAACGTGCACGCGTCCAGGTTGTCCAGGAAGTCCTCGAGCACCTCCAAATACCGAGTCGCGTCGAGGTCGCGTCGGCCAGCAAACATCTTGTCGGCGCTAGTGCGCTTCGATAGCGCCTGCAGGCGCTTCTTGAAATTCGGGAAGGCGTCCGAGCTCGGGATGCCTTGGGTCTTGTCGAATGTCTCCAGTTTGTTGCAATAGCGGAACACCACCGCCATCCAAAGCACCTCGCGCAGGCTAAGGCGGCCCTGGTGGCTCTGCTGCCAGCTGAAACATCAAAGACAATTTTATGTGAGATCATGCCCAAGCATTGTGTTGAAAAAAATGGTGGAGGAATAACATACCGGAGGACGTGCTTTCGCAGATACGCGGTGCTTCGGTCGAGCTCGCGGTAGACGTTGCAGGTCCCTGTGAACGAAACGATCACAAAACATCTCGTGAGTCCTCGTGACAGTTGACGAAAGAGCTATCCAGGCATTGAGATCAAACGTACAGTACTTGATGAGCGACGGATCCACGCGTGGCTCGTTGTTGCCCATCGAATAGCAGTGCCACATGCCGTGGCGCTGATACACGAAGTCGTAGAACGCCAAGGCGCCGAGCCACCAGCTCTTGTAGCCCTTGCCTTCATCGGCCTCCAGCATGTGTTCGTCGAGGAAGCTAAACGCGCGTCGCGGGCGCTTGGACGTAGCCGCATCTTCCGGGGTCGGCAGCATGATCTCCGAGCCGCGCTTTGCCTTCTTGGCTGGCGGCGGGGCGTCGCTGGCGTCCGTCGGCGACAGCGGCAGCTCCGTATACCGTCCGCTGTTTTTCTTGTCCGCCTTCACGCCCTTTTGCTCCAAGTAGGCGGCTTCGCAGTCGAGGCTGCACACCGGCACCGACGGCATGCCCTTGACGGCGTTCGTGGACCAGTACTCCGGGTTGAGCGTGCGGCACACGAAGCAGCGCGAGACCTCCACGGCCACCACGGGCGCGTCTTCTTCGGGCGATTGCACGGCCTCCACGTCCTCAATGTCCGTGTTGTCGCTCGCCGCCGCCTCCTGGCGCGCACTCATGCCATTGAACCACTTGCTGAGCTCAAAACCGTCGCCGAACGTCGCCATTTCCACGCGCGTAGCTCCTCACTCGCGTAGCTTATCCGCTTGCTGCTGTTGTGGCTTTGCGTGGAAAACTTTCCCGCGTCCCAAGCACCTTCGGTTGGGTTGGGCCAGATCGCTGTGAGTCGTGTACTGGATTTACCCTTCAAAGTACGATTTTAACGGGAGTCGGACAAATGTAGAAAGATACGGTACGACTCTCGGAGTTGAAGAAAGCGATCCAGAAAGTTCGATACCGGGTATTTTTACCGAACCACGGCGGAAATGATGAGCGCGACTCCTCCACTTGCGGTTTGCACGCTGGATATTGGATCAGGGATTGGTAGAAGACGCTAAACGTGTATGGATGTGTCCCTTAATAAAGCTGTTGTTTGTGGGTGTTTCTGGCGTGACAAGTCGTCGTCACAAGAATCAGAGCTCGCGGCAGGCTCACACGCGGCAATATGCGTCGGCCTGCATGAAAACGCATCGTGGTCGCGTGCTGGCGCGAACGATCCAGCGGAGCTGGTGGCTTAGTTCTTGAGCTTGGACTTGAGGATCTCCTCGAGCTTGACGATGTCGGCGCTGAAGCCGCGGATACCCTCAGCGAGCTTCTCCGTGGCCATGGCGTCCTCGTTCAGGCTCAGACGGAAGTTCTTCTCGTCGAAGGTGAGCTTCTCGCCGGCGTAGGCCGCGGCAGCAGCCTCTGGCTCGAGCTTGCGCGCAATGGTCTCGGTGGACTTGGCCAGCTCGTCGAGGAGGTTTGGCGAGATGGTCAGGCGGTCGCAGCCGGCAAGTTCGGTGATCTCGCCCGTGTTACGGAACGAGGCACCCATGACGATGGTCTTGTAGCCGAACTTCTTGTAGTACTGGTAGATCTTCGACACCGAGATCACACCAGGGTCCTCGTGCGAGGCGTACGCCGACTTGCCGGTCTTGGCCTTGTGCCAGTCGAGGATACGGCCGACGAAAGGCGAGATGAGCGTGGCTTCAGCCTCCGCGCAGGCAACAGCCTGGGCGAAGCCGAAGAGCAGCGTCATGTTACACGAGATGCCTTCCTTCTGCAGCTCCTTACACGCCTGGATGCCCTCCCACGTGGAGGCGATCTTCACCAAGATTCGGTCCTTCGAGATGCCGGCATCCTTGTACAGCTGGATGATGCGGTGCGCACGCTCAATCGTGGCGGCCTTGTCGAAGCTCAGGCGAGCGTCGACCTCCGTCGAGATGTAGCCAGGCACGATCTTGAGGATCTCAAGGCCGAAGTTGACCGAGAGCTTGTCGATGATGTAGCCGAGACGCTCCTTCTCCGACAGGCTGGCGTCGAGGCCCTTGCCGTACGCGACGGCGTCGTCGACGAGGTGCTGGTACTGCTCCATGGTGGCGGCCTTGTACAGCAGCGACGGGTTGGTCGTGGCATCCTGCGGCTTGTACTTGGCGATCGACGCGATGTCACCCGTGTCGGCGACGACGGTCGTGAACTCCTTGAGCTGGTCGAGCTGCGTGATCTCCTTGATCTTCTTGGTTGGCGAGGCGGCGCTCATCTTGGGATGTGGACGGAGGGAGGAGGGATGTGTGTGGGTGCCTGCGAATTGAGGAATGAGGCCTGTCGAGCGGCGTGCCGTCGGCTCCCTTCACGTCAGGAGCGTCCTGTGGATGACCAGCTACGACTTCCACCTCGAGTCGAATCGATCTTGCTTGCTCTCGCCGTCAGCCCTAGCCCTCTGAGCGCCCAAGCACACAACTGCAGGTCGCGGTGTCGCATTTGGGTTTGGTTTGCCAGGCCGACCCGCGACTTATTAGTGGGCGGTGAGTGATCTTGGGAAATGTAGCAAACTTCAACGGGTTGAGCGCAAACGGGTCGAATGGGTCGGATAGGTTACGATAAGATTGCGCAAGAAAGCCCGGATTTTGGAGTGACGCGACACCGTCTGGGCAGTGCGCACGCAATCGCACGAAAAAAGCCACGCCGCAGCGTCAACAGGCCACACAAGCTGATGCTGGTTGGATCCATCCATGCTGGGGTGTCGTGTCTATTGATGGTTACGCTATGGGGATGTGTACATGTACCCACCTGCATGCGCCGCCAGCGCCGCTCGCACCCACTCGTTGTGTGGAAAATGGAGCAGCCACATGCCAACGGCGAAGAGCTGCATGTGCAGGAGGCGGCAGACACGGATGGATACTGTACAGTACTATATAGTACATCATCGCGGTCTCTGAGGGTGGTTTCCGTGGCGTGTACTCGGGTCTTTCGGCTGCTGCTGCAGGATCTGCGCCTGGTGGTATGCTGCCGATTGTTGCTCGTCTACAACCGAAGGATGCTAATGCGATTCGCTGCAGGCGCTCTCTTCTTCAGTGCGTACGAGACGTCCAAGAATGTGATCGGATCGGCGCTGCCAGAGCACAAACACTCTCCATTCGTGCACATGTCGTCTGCTGCGATTGGTGAAATGGTACGTCACCAACAACGCATGCTGCCGACATATCTGGGTGACTGACAGAATCTTTGCACTCTGTAGTCTGCCTGCTTAGTGCGTGTGCCGACTGAGATCGTCAAGCAGCGCATGCAGACTGGCATGTACAGCACCATCCAGGAGGCGCTTGTGGGCGTGCGCGGCACGGAGGGCATCTTTGCCTTCTACCGCGGCTACT
>JAADXN010000367.1:0-26094 GCA_023337875.1 Pythium apleroticum | reverse complement strand
GCCTTGCCGATCTTGAGCGTGAGGTAGCGACGCGCCTTCTCCAGCGATCCCTCGAGGATCGCCTCACGCAGGAACTGGTTGCTCTTGCCCTGGATCAAGTTCATGCTTCTTGCCCGTCGGTGGATTTCCTGATGGGAAACACAAGCAGGAACTCACTACGCCCCTCTGTTACTGCATGTACCTGATTTGACCCCGAGTATCATACAAGAGAGGGTTGAAGCCACAGCCCCCTTGAGAAATACTGCCGAACCTCTGTTGTGTGGTATTCAGTCAGCACTTCGATTTTCCTCAGGTCACAGAATCTGCCGCACTAGTTCTGAGTCTGAGGATGATGATGTGCTGCCGAGTGAGCAGGTCCTGACAGGAGACTGCGCCCATCACTTGAGGTTCCTGCATCCGCCACAATGGCCACGTGCGCGAATGGAGGCCACATAGACGCCTCCTTGCCGCTCTCCTCGTGCTCCTCCATCTCCACCGGTCGCTCCATCGTCCTGAGGCGCTCCATGAGACTTGTGCTGGCGCTGGCCGCGTGGACGGCCATCGTCGCGTCGGCGCTTGTGCTGCGCGTGGAGGCCGCCGCCCCTGCGACGCCTACCGTTGCGCCGTCTGCGTGGACGCCATGGACATCTCAGCCTGCGGCCAAAGCTTCCGCGGCTACTGCTGGGGCGACCACTACCACCGTGAAGGCCCAGTCGTCGTCATCGGCGGCTGCGACGTGTGACGCGCACTACCAAATCTGGAACGCGACGACGCAGCAGTGCGACTGCAAGAGCGGCTTCTCGGGGCTGGGCTGCCAGATGTGCGCCAAGACCATCGACTGCCAGCGAGCCTTCCATGACGACCACGGCGGCGCGCAGTACGCGTGCGCCTCCGGGCTCGTGTACCGCAACGAGAGCGCCAGCAAGACGTACGACTGCGTGCTGGACCCGTCGCTGCAGGCGCTGTTCTCGGACGGCGCGCTGGCCGTCCACTGCGACCGCGCGAGCCGCAACTGCACGGCCGCCGTGTTCAAGCAGCACGACACGTGGCGCGGCGAGCACGTGATCGACTGCACGCTGTCGCAGTGCGACTTCGCCAACGGCCACGCCGACGGCAAGTGCGCGCTGATCATGTGCAAGTGCGGCAAGGGCTGCTCGGCGTTCACCAAGGCCGTGGTCGAGAACTCGCTCAGCGGCAAGCCGGCCCAGTTCAAGATCTCCAACAACACGAACCTTGCAATTGAGATCGAAGGTTCGCCCGTGCCGCTGTCGGCGACCTGCAAGGCCTCAGCCTGTGAACGCGACGCGTCGGGTGGCTCCGGTTCAGGCTCAGGATCCGGCGGTGGAGACAGCGGCGGTGACTCGATCTGGTCGAACGGACTGTTCGTGGCTCTAGTGACCAGCGGCTCGCTCGTGCTCGTGATTCTGCTGGGCGTGTGCTGCTGCTCGTGCTGTGTGAAGACGCGTCTCGGAGGCAAGAAGATGTCGTCGGCGTCCATCGACAGAGAGATCGCAGCGTTGAAGGCCACGTCGGGCAAGCTGCTCGAGTTCAAGCACATCAACTGCCGCGTGACCGACCGCAAGACCCAGAACTCGAAGCGCATCCTCTCGGATCTGTCGGGTTTCGCGCAGCGAGGCCAAGTATTGGGACTGCTCGGGCCCAGCGGCTCCGGCAAGACGAGTCTGCTGAATGCACTCGCGGCCGTGGAGAACGGCAAGTGCCAGTTGACGGGTGAAGTGAGTGTGGACGGCAAGAAGATCGGCCGCGCATACCGCCGCATCGCCGCGTACGTGCAGCAGGACGACGCGCTGTTCGCGACGCTCACAGTGCGCGAGTGTCTCCAGTACTCGGCGGAGCTGCGGCTGCCGTCGACGGTTCCGGAGATCGTCAAGCACGAAATGGTATCGCGGATCATCGCAGAGCTGAACTTGGGCCACGTGGAGCACTCGCGGATCGGTGGGTCGGGCGGTGGCGGCTCCGAAGGACGCGGCATCTCAGGCGGTGAGCGCCGTCGTGTGAGCATCGGCATGGAGCTGGTCACGTCGCCGCAGATCCTGTTCCTGGATGAGCCGACGTCGGGCCTCGATAGCTCGTCGGCCAACTCGGTTGTTCAGCTTGTGAAGGAGCTCGCGAGCCACGGCCGTATCGTGGTCATGAGCATCCACCAGCCAAGCGCCAAGGCGTTCATGTTGCTGGACCAGGTCGTGCTGCTGGCCAAGGGCAAGATGCTCTACCACGACGCGCCGCACAAGGCCAAGGGTTTCTTCGAGAACATCGGCTTCAAGTGTCCGGAGAATGAAAACGTCGCAGACTTCATCCTGGATATCGCATCGAACGTTCAGAACATTCCGATGGTGCGTGCTGCCTTCAAGGTCAAGTACGGGGACGTGCGGACGCTCACGCCGTCGCGTGCGGCGATGCTCTCGAAGCTGCACACCCCCGAGATCGCCAAGATGGCGTCGGGCTCGTACTTCTCAACGCATTCTGTCTCGTCTGAGTCCTCGCCCTTCATGGACGCCGAAGACACCGCACTGGACACCCCGCGGATCGACGCGATGCTCCAGGGTGGAATGCCAGGCACCCCAGGCACTCCTGGCACTCCAGGTACGCCTGGCACGCCCGCCGCGTTGAGCTCGCCGACCAGTCCTCCAGGTCTGGGCAGCCCCGAACGGATCCACATCCACTCGGTCACGACCGCGACCCACAACAACAGCAGCTCGCCTCCATCACGCAGCAAGTGGATCGAACTGCGCGTGCTCTTCCACCGCACCGCGCTCAACATCTTCCGCCACCGCTCGCTGCTGGTGCTGCACTTGGCGCTGAGCGTGACGCTCGCGCTGTTCGGCGGCTTGATCTTCAACCACGTCACGAACGACTTGGCCGGCTTCCAGAACCGCAGCGGCGCGTTCTACTTCATCCTGACGTTCTTCGGCTTTGCCAGCATGAGCTCCATGGACCTGTTCATCGCCGAGAGAGGCATCTTCCTGCGCGAGACTGGTACGAGGGATAGCGCTCGGCTTCCTTCACGCTGATCGGATTCACTTGTTGATACTAACGGGGGCTCTTGTGTTTTTGTTTTGTTTCTTTAGGCGCCATGTACTACGGAGCGTTGAGCTACTTCATTGCCAAGGCCGTGCTCGACACGTTCCTTCTGCGCGTGCTGCCTGCCGCCATCTTCGCCTCGTACGTAGCTCTTGCTGGCGCCGGTGGTTCTTTCCCTTCGTTGTCCTCACAGTCGCTGTATGTGATGTTACTAGCATTTTCTACTGGATCATGGGTCTCCAGGCGACGCTGGCTCACTTCGTCATGTTCCAGACGACGCTTGTGCTCTTTAACGTCGCAGCCGGCGCCATCAGCATCCTCGTGGGCGTTCTTTCCCGCAATGTCGGCACTGCCAACCTCAGCGCGACCGTCGTCTTCCTGGTCATGCTGCTCTTCGGCGGCTTCCTGCTCAACTCGCAGACGATGCCCAAGACCGTCGGCTGGATCAAGCACTTCTCGATCTTCAGCTACGCGTTCGAGATCCTCATGACCAACGAGCTCAAGGGCCTGCTCCTCAAGTTCGACGCGCCTGGGTACCCCGCCGTGCCCGTGTACGGCGACGTGTTCCTCAAGTCGCTGGGCATGGACTACGCCAACCGCTTCTACGACATGACGGCGCTCGCGATCATCGCCGGTGGCCTGCAGGTGCTGGCGTTCCTGTTCCTGTCGCTGCAAGTGCCCGTGCGTCCGGAGCTCGTGGGCGAGGCCGAGGAAGCCGGTGACGACGACGACAACGCCTTGAAGAAGCCGCGACGAGCCCCCGCTGAGAGCGTGGAGGTGGAACTCGACGACTCGTTCAAGCTCGCGGACCTGCGGACGCGCGCCAAGACCCAGGACGCGGACGAAGAAGCGGCCGCCGAGGGCCGTGACGACGCCGACGTCGTGTAGAGGCAACTACGAAGCCTCGTCGACCCAAGCGGCCATTTAATCGTAGAAAAACAAAGGAATCAAGTGTTTTTAATGTCACTCTAGCGCCTCAGTCCGCCATGGAGAGCCGCTCGTCGTGGGCGTTCTCTGCCAGCTTGGCGTAGAGCCCTCCTGCGATCTGCAGCAGCTCTTCATGCGTGCCCTGCTCCACTATCTCACCGTTGGCGACCACACAGATCTTGTCGGCCGAGCGGATCGTGCGCATACGATGCGCGATCACGAGCGTCGTGCGTTTCTTCATCTTGATCAAATGCTCCAGCGCGTCCTGCACGAGCTGCTCGCTGTCGGCGTCCAGTGCACTCGTGGCCTCGTCAAGCAGCAGGATCGGCGGGTCTTTGAGAACGGCGCGTGCGATGGCAATACGCTGTTTCTGGCCACCAGAGAGCTGTTCGCAGCCACTGCCACCGACGCTCGTGTCGTATCCGTCGGGAAACGCTGTGATGAAATCGTGGGCGTTGGCGATTCGCGCGGCCCGCTCGACTTGTTCTCGGCTCACGCTGTCCGAGTCGGCAGCTCCATACGCGATGTTGTCGTGGACGCTGCCAGCAAAGAGCACGGGCTCCTGCGAAATGAGACCGAGTTGCGAGCGCAGCCACTGCATATTCAGCGTGTCGATCTCGACGCCGTCCAACGAGATGGAGCCGTGGAGTGGCCTGTAGAAACGCTCGAGAAGCGACACGACCGTGCTCTTGCCACTCCCGCTTGGCCCGCACAACGCCACCAATTGCCCAGGCTCGACTGTGAGGTTGAGGCCACGCAGCACCGTGACATTTGGTCGTGACGGGTACATGAAGACAACGTTCTTGAACTGGATCGCTCCTCGTGCTGGAGTCAGGGGCACCTTGCCGGTCTCCTGTGGTGTAAAGCCACTCGTGTGGGAGATAGAAACGCGGTCTTCCAGCTTGAAGATGTGTCGGGCAGCCGTCTTCGCCTCGTCCACTTCTGTCATGTGGGACGTTGCCTGACCGATGCCACTAGCGGAGATTATGATCGCCATGAGTGAGCGAATGAGCTGGGAAAACGTGATGCTGTGGCTCTCCACTAGCAGTCCACCGCACCAAAACACGAGCGCGTACGCGGCAAACGTGCTGAAGGAGCTGAAGCCGAGAGCCAACCCGTTCATGTGGGCGTGGCGAGCGGTTTCCTGCATCGGAGCAAGAGAAAGCTGGCGGTATTCGTCCACGAGTTTGTTCTCCAAGCCGAACGACGCCACCGTGCGAATGTGAGCCACGGCTTCGGACGCCAGCGTGTTGGCTCGGGCAGTGTGGTCGTCGCAGTTGTCTCCGTTAGCGTGCTTGGTGTCGCTTGCCTTCAGTGTCTTGGTGCGAATGAGGTTGGAGAAGATGAGCAATGGAAACACGACGCACATGATCAAGCTGAGGATCCAACTTCCCATGAGAAACGACACCAGCAGTGCTGCGATGAACGTCGTGAGTGTCTGTGTGATGCGTCCGGGCGTGTCTCCGGCCAAGATGGCGGCTTGCGTGGGCATCGTGGCGAGATCGCTGGCCAACGCGCCGGAGCCACGCTTGGCGTCATCGAAGAAGTCCATTTCCTGACTACACAAGGCGCGGAAGTGGAGATACCGCAGCCGAGTCACGAGCTTCTCGGCCATGTACTTGAACGCGTACGACTGTACAAAGGTGACGAGAACGAGTGCGACAGCTCCAGCGATGTACGCTGTGCACAACTGCCAGACCTCATCGTACATCGAGTCCAAGACTCGCTGGTCATTGGACAGCTGGAAGGCCGCGTACTTGTTCACCATGGCGGAAACGATCGCGCTGAGTAAAATGGCCGACACAGGGAACGACAGACCGTTCGCAGCCGCCGCCAGCAGTCCGACCACGAAGAGATGGCGCTCTCGGCGGTTGTGGCGCATTAGTCGCCGCACGAGAGGCAGTGTCTTGAGCTCCTTTTTGACTGATAGACTCGAGTTCTCAGTGGCTTCGAGGGCGGGCTTGTCGATTTGGTCTCCTTGTTCCGCGATGCCCGAGTTTTCTCGCTGGAGTTGCAGTTGGATCGCCGTGAGGTCACTTCTCTTCGAGTCAACCACCGTCGCGTCCATCGATCGCGGCGCCAGCATCGCAACGGAGGACGTTCGAGAGAGAACGTCCGTGAGGCTGTCGCACCAGACCAGACTGGCGTTGCGCTGGGCCATCGTCGCGCCGTCGTACTGCGCTTTCATGACCAGCTCCTGGAATCTGCCGTTGGTTCGACGCGCAAGCTCTTCGTGGGTTCCAGTCTCGACGATCTCTCCGCCGGCGACTACACAGATTCGGTCTGCGCGCTTGATCGTGCTCAGGCGGTGGGCCACGATCAGCGTCGTGCGGCTCGTCTTAGCGATGATGTTGTCCAATGCACTTTGGATCATCGCCTCGCTCTCCGTATCCAGTGCACTCGTGGCTTCGTCCAAAATCAAAATCCGCGGGTCGCGAACGAGCGCACGAGCGATGGCGATCCGCTGCTTCTGACCTCCGGAGAGTGCAACGCCTTTCTCGCCAACGTAGGTGTCGTAGCCTTGTGGTAATCCGACGATAAAGTCGTGGGCGCTCGCCTGACGCGCTGCTACTTCAACGCGCTCTTTGACTGCTGTGCCGTCAGCTGCGTACTCCTCCTCATAGTCCAACGAAGCCGCAATGTTATCGAAGATCGTAGCGGCAAAGAGCACCGGCTCCTGCGAGACGAGTCCGATTTGGCGACGAAGCCACTTGAGCTGCAGCGTCTGGAGCTCTTTCCCATCCAACAGTATCTGGCCGGCGCCTGGCTCGTAATACCGCTGCAATAGCGCCATGAGTGTGCTCTTGCCTCCGCCACTGGGCCCGACAAAAGCGATGGTCTCACCTGCGTGGATCGTCAGTGAGTAGTTACACAGCACGAGCGTATCTGGCCGACTGGGGTACGCAAAGTCGACATTCACGATCTCGATCCGTCCCTGGCAAGTCTCCGACGGCACTATTCTCTGTGGCTCTTGGGCGTTGACTTTCGTTGGCTCGTTCAGCAGCTTGAACAGTGACGCTGCGACCGCCTTGGCCGTGTAAACCGCCGCAATGTTTGGAGAGATCTGTGCCAGCGAGATCGTACCGATGAGAATGCCGTAGAAGGCACTGAATACCGTGCGCGGGTCGGTCTCGCCGCTGCTTGCCACGACACTCGCGCCGAACCAAAGCCCCACGGCGTACGTGATCCAGATCGTGCCAAAGAAAATGCCTAGTACGAGAGACAGCACACGCGCGAGCTTGACGTTCTCGGCCTCGGCGCTCTTGGCCTTTTCAATGAACCTCTCCACTGCTCGCTGCTCGCCGTTGAACGACGCCACAGTGCGGATCGACCGCAGCGTTTCTTCGGCGATCGCGCCGGCCTCGGCGTATTTCTTGTAGGAAAACGCTGTGCGTTGGCGCAGCGTCTTGATGATCCAGGACAAGCTGATGGCCATGAAGGGCATGACCGAGGCCATGACGATGCTCACCTGCCAGTGGTACGCGAAGCCGATGGCGTAGCCCGTGGCGAACTGCGCGAGGCAGCGCACGCCCTCGCCCAGCTTGACGCCGATACCGTCTTTGATCTTGGTCGTGGTCGCGTTCAAGTGCGAGATGGACGCGTCGCCCTTGTCACTCGCCGTCTCGAACCACGCGATGTCCTGGTAGATGACGTGGCGGAAGACGTGGATCCGCAGCGCGTGCATCTGCTTCTGCGCCGTCGTCTCGAGACAGACGTGCGCCACGTAGTCGGTCACAAACAGCGCGACGGCGATGGCAAAGTACGCCAGTGCCACGCGTTCGATCTTGTCCATGTCGAGAGGCGCGAAGCTGCTGATCGCCTGGCCAAAGAGGATCGCCATGAACGGGTACATGGCGCCGTTCAGCAGCATCATCAGCAGGCCAAGCCACAGCAAAACGCGGTCGCACGCCGACGCGTAGCGGTAGAGATCACGCAACGAGACGCTGGCAACGACAGGTGCCGTCCCAGCCGAGGGCTCGTTAGCAGCAGCTGCAGCAGCATCTTCGTCTTCTTCCTGGGACGTGAGGTTGACGGTCGTGGACACGGCGGCGCTCGCGGTGATGGCCGTGGAGCTGACAGTGTTGGCGATGCGCAGACGCTCGTCGGCGGCGCCGTCCTTGGGCGTGACTGCCTCTGTGTATGCGCTGCTGCTGCCACTGGCATCCACGCGCAGCGAGACCGCAGCTGCATCCGCTTGTTTGCGGCCTTTGGCCATGGCTGTCTACGGGGTCCTTGTGTTCTGGCGGATGCACCGCAGCTAGCAGCACACGCCGGCGGATCGCCACATCTGTGCCGCCTCCCTCGATACACGCTCGGCGGGTGACTAGATGCGTCGATTTATGTGCTTGAGGCGTGCTTCTTCCTCGAAAGTTCGTCGCGCTGGACAACTCATGGCGCCAAGCGTCGCGTGCGGAAGTGTTAACTCCACAGCGGATGGTCATGCACACATAGGCCAGAGAGGCCCTGCGTTTCAGTGCGTGCGTGGGACGCGCAGGCCGCTGTTATGTACTAGGTCGGGTGTTGGCTGGCAGCCAATCTCCATGGGGGCGGGCCGATCCCATGGCGCGAGATAGAGCGAGTTGTGCCGTGTTGGCGTTGGCGAAAAACGCCAACAAAAGTTGAAGTTGGTGGTTCTGTTGAATATGGCGCTCTGATTGGTTAAAATGTGGATTGATCGTGCCTGGAGAATGGATGTGGCTGCGTTTGGATGGAATTCTGGACGAGCACTGCTCAGTGTCGGGATCGCTATGCCTGCCCAAGCCTAGACGAGCTTCTGGGTAATGGCGGCGCCCTTAAGGCCGGCGGCTTCGATGGTCTGGTCCATCTGCGTCGAAATCGGCCGTGGAGGGTAGCCAGCCAGCAGCGCGTACGGCTGACCGCCGGCGTTGTTCCTGAAGCATCGAAAACGCATCAGTCAGCCCACTCTCACAAGAAGGAAATCGTCAAAGGAATGCAACGCACAGCTGGATAATGGCGTGCAGATCGCGGACCGTGTGGTCGAGGTTCAGCGTCTCTCTCAGACGCTGGCCGTTGTGGAGGCGGATCTGCAGGGTCGTCGTGGGCTTCTTGTCATCAACGACAGGGCGTTCCGATGACACGGCACCCGTCACCACAGCGTCAGACGAGATCGAAGAAGAGCTGCAAGACCAAATGCATGCATAAGACGTCGTCTTTCATCGAACAGAGAGCGTAACGTACCCCATGGTCTGTCCAGCTCCAGAAAACGCCGTGTACGCTGGTGGAGGCGGCGCCTTGTAGTCTTCCTGGCGACGATCCACCAGGCTGATCTCCACCTGCTCGTTGCGACTCTCGCCTTCAAGCTCGCGTGGAACAAGACTACGCACACAAACGCCAATGTCAGCCTGAGTGGTGAAACATCGTCATGATTCATCAGAACGCACCCTCGTTCAATGGCCTCGAGGAACGGACGGTTTTCTGGATCCGAACGCGCACGGTACGGCCCATCGTTCACTGTGAATCCCTCGCGATAGAAGGTGATCACGTGGCGCGGGTTTCCACTGCCAGCGTCACCGCCAGCTCCCTGGTCATCGCCAGCGCGCGCCTGCTGACGCGCACGTTCGATGATGTTGGCGACGGAGTCGGCGTTTTGTCGGCCGTCTCCTGGGCCAATCACCGAGAGGCCACTGCCACCGCCCTGCTGCGACGTGCCGCCGGCGTAGTACTGGTTGTCGCGGTCCTGGTCGTCGTCGTTGGCGTCGTTGCCGCGGTTGCGCAGGCTCGAGAAGCTCACGATGTTCGCCATGTTGCCTCTTGGATGTGGTTCTCGCAAGTGGATGTGTCACTTGGGTCAAGATTGCAGGAGGGCACTCATTAGAGGGAGAGGTTGATGGTCATTACGTGAATCATTATAGTGTCTCTCACGGTTCGCTAATTCAATATGGAACGTCGTGTCCATATCTTACGCCAACGCCGTGCGCTGGTGCTGGATATGCGACTTGAGCCCTTCGCTGTTGGCGCTCACGTCGGCGTCGGCCACCGAGAAGTCGGTGTTGCGAGCCTTGGAGAAGCTCGCGTACGAGGCGTCGAAGTCGCGGCGCGCGGCCTCGGACGTGGACGGCTTGGCACCCTGGAACGCCTTCTCCACGTGACGCTTCAAGATCACACTGCATCCACACAGGTATCAGCTCTCCATCGCATCACTTCCTTCACCGTATCGAGGCGTTTGGAACTTACTTTGACGTCGATGCGTTGGGTGCGAGCTTCTCGTGGACCAGTTCAAGCTGGGCCGAGTACATGAGCTGTTCAGATATCACACACAAGCCCATGAGTCTAGTGGCTACCCCGCGTATAGTGGAGATCAACCAACGCACCGCTTGGAGATCAGCGCCAGAGTACAGGCGACTGCGTGGGGCAGCAGCGATCTCGTGCAAGAACTCCTTCGCCTCCTCCGCCAGCTCCATGTTGCGGCTCACCGCACGCAGGATGTCGAGGCGTTCCTCCTGGGTCGGGAAGCCACAGTAGAGCGACTTGTCCAGGCGGCCCGGACGCAGCAAGGCCGGATCGATCATGTCCGGACGGCTCGTCGCTGCCAACACGTATACTCCCTATGACAGCATCACATGCGCACAGTCAGTCAATGACCACACATCACCATCCCAACCACACTTCATCAGAACGCTCACCTTGCGGGACTCGACACCGTCCAGGAACGTGAGCAGTTGGTTCACGAGTCGGTCCGTGACGCCCGTGTTATCAGCGCCTCGGCGTGGCGCGATCGAGTCGAACTCGTCCAGGAACAACACGGACGGGGCTGCTGAAGCTGCGCGTGCGAACAGGTCTCGGATGGCCTGCTCGCTCGCACCGATGTACTTGTTGAGCACCTCGGGACCCTTCACGCTGATGAAGTTGAGACCGCATTCGCTGGCCACAGCGCTCGCCAGCAGTGTCTTACCACAGCCAGGTGGGCCGTACAGCAGCATGCCGGCGGGCAGTTTGATTGGTGCCTGGTCGTAAAGCCGAGCGTATCGAGTTGGGAGCTCCAGAGTGTCCTTCAGGACGTTGCGCACGGAGCTGAGGCCGCCAACGTCGTTCCATTTGACGCTGCTCTTGAACAGGTCCACGCCAACAAGTGCCGTAGGCTGGAACCCTTCCAGTGCCTCAGTAAAGTCCCCTTGCAGCAGCTTCCGTGTTGAGCTTCCATCGTCTTCCTCTGCGGATTCCAGGACCCCACGCGCCAACCGCAAGAAACATTGGTGCAGCGTGCGGTCAGCGACGTTCGACAGATCGCGAAGACTGTAGCCTTCCGTCATAGACGAGAGCAATCCGAAGTCGATCGACGGGTCCACAACCACCTTGTCGACGTCCACGCGGCGGCGAGAGACGGCTTCGAGCTTCAAGCTGAGCAAGTCGCGGATGATCGACTCACGCTGTTCGGCGTTCGGCGCCATCACTTGAATCGGACGATCGAACAACCCGCACGTGCGAAGCGCCTTGTGGAGCGTCGCCTCCGACCGCACAGCAGCAACCACAGAAACGCTCTTTGCCAGCATTGCAGTGCCTGCGACTTCAAACAACGCGCGAGCCGCTGCCTGAGGGTCCGCGATTTGGCCTATGGAGGCTCCCTCACGGATGCTCTTGAGCTGGGCTTTGACCGAGGCATTCAGTTCCAGCGTCGCCTTCCACATCTTGTCTCGTGAGTGGTGGAGAAGCGAGATGAGATGCTCGGCGATTCGTCGCGACTGGTCGTTTGCTGGTCCGGCTTGCTCATTCTCCTCAGGAATCAACGAGTCCAAGTTGTCGAAGAGAATCACAGCAGGAGCAAGAGAGCTGGCCTCTTCGAAGGCCTCACTGAGTTTCGCCTTGACAGTTTCCATCTTCAAGCCACGAAGGCTGCGGCACTCCACAAAGATTGGCGTCGCCAAGCTCAGCGGATCACGTTGGAACTCGTCACCCAACGCCTTGAGCAAAGTCGACTTGCCACTTCCACGGTCACCGTGGATGAGCACTGACCCAGCGGCCTTCACGCCGAGCATCACACGTGCGATGCTCTCGTCTCGAAACAGAATCGAACGCGTGGCTTGCATGGTCTTCTTGTAAGCCGGGGAATCACGCGCGAGTCGCTCCAGCGATCGCTCGTAGGAAGGCGCGCTCTCGAGCTGCTGCAATGCCTCAAGACGAACGAGCTGCTGAGCTGAAGCAGTGCCGATTTCAATGCAGTCTGGCAAGAGGACAGGGCCGTGAAGTCCGCCCAGCGCAGTGTACTTTGTCAGCGCTCCAGTTGGAACGTCTACAAAAGTTGACCAACAGCACGATTAGCAATGCCAGGAGAGTGAATGGCTGCGATAAAGTGTTCTTACCAGTGAGCTGTCGTTCCAGTTCCTCGCTTTCTGGCGTGGTGTTGAAATCCACTTCCACCACCAAGCGCACGATGCGATCCGCGTCAAGTGAGACCGTGAGCATACTTCCATCATGCACAACCACGCTGTCCAGGCTCGCGAGAAGATCATGGGGCGACACGGCAGCATCGGCAGCTGTGGTCTTGAATCGAATGCGGCTCGGCGTGACCTCAGGCACGCGAATGACACGCATGTGCACACGCGATTGCGTCTCAATCGCAGCCTCCGAAGCGAGCTCCGAGCTGAACAGCACGCGGCCGCGGCCAACAGACGCAGAGCACTTCAATCGGCCGACTACACAGACCGGAGAGGCCGGAATCGTCGATTCGCTCGCATCAGAGGACGCAGGTGCACGCTTGTCGCCAGGCAGCTTCCACACTGCGACTGCTGCGTAGCCAAACGCCGTTTGCTTGGAAATCGCGCCATCAAGCACCGCAAACGTGTCCGGATGCACCCACACTTCATCTTGTGGGACCTTTAGGCCCTGCGGCGGGAGCTGCGAGCGCAGGGGTGGCGATGCCGCGTAGTAGAACTCGGGATCCAGCGTCGTACTTGCGCTCAATGGCTTCCGTTCCTTCGGAGCCACGATCACCTCCGAGTTGGGCGTGAGGCGAGCAAATTCCCTACGTAATCGCCATCTTAGTGAGTGATGCGTGTGGCTTTTGATCAAATTCATGGGCATGTGACGTACATGCCGACTGGAAGCGCGACACGGATACGAATTACGATGTTCTGGTGGATCCAAATCGGATGGACTTGCTGGTCGTTAACCACACAGATCTACACGGCAGTTCCAAGCTTTGGTGAGCATCACGACCGCAACTACAAAGGGAGGAATCGACAGTCGCAAGCGCACCTGACGCAGGAATTCGCCCTCCATGAGCCCCGCGTGGAGCTGGATGAGCTCCCAGTCGTCCTCCGTCACTGGCTCCACGTTGACTTGCGTCGCCACGGGCACCATCTCCACGACGTGGACGCCAACAAACGCCTGCGGCATGCGAAGCAAGTGCTCTTGCTGTGATACGAGATCCACCATCAGTTAGTCCTCTAGATCCTCGTTACGACGGTGCCAAGTAACTGAAACGCACCAAGCCAACACAGCGCGCGAATTCAGCTGAGATCTCGAACGTGTCGCTGGAACATAACAGTAAACGATACATCAGAGGGCTCGTCACGGCGTCCATCGTTTGATGCAACGCACCTGCGCATCTCGCTGTCGCGCGTGAGTCCGCCGATCCATCCGACGCCCACGCGCTGCACGTATCCATCCAGCGTCTCCCACGAGAGCTCGAGGATCACGGCGCCGGCGCTCGGATCACGCACGCCGATGAACGACTCGACGAAAGCCCGCGGCAGATTCACGAAGCACGACGGAAGCGGCAGCAGCACAGGCGCCAGGAACGCACCGCGGGATGCCATGATGCTGCAGAAACTCACGACTGCTTGGAGCTGTAGATGTGTAGCTGCGTGGGGAGCGAGAGCGCTTGCAGAGTGTAGCAATGAGCTGCCGAGATCGGCGGCCACGTTGAATTTGCGCAGGCACACGTCAACAATTTACCGGCCGATGCGACGGTACTGTATCAACCCCGAATAAAGAGCTCTGTCCTGAAATCGAATGACAATCACTCTGATAACGAGAAAGTACAGCGAGGCCTTGAAGTGCTCTCGTGGTGGAAACGGCGCAATGGGGGTCGTTTCACAGGCTATTGATGTGGGTGAGCTGCTCGGTATCTTTAGGTACAGCGCGTGCATCTCTGCCGCTAGAAGGCTGCAGTTGTCTATGGATCCAATGCGCGTCTTTGTTGTGTACTTCGGCCTCGTCATTCGGGAGGAAATCCGTCTTCGTCTTCTTCTCAGCCTTCTTCTCCGCGATCAACTCATCATCGTCAGCGTGGGATCCGAGAGCTCACTTGACTACAAACTTGGAACTTGGCGTTGAATTGAACTTCTCTCGATGGTTGAAGTCAGGCATCCTACGCTCAAGCGACAAGCGACTGCTGCGCCACCACCACCGCCGCCCCCGTACTTGCGAAAGCACAAGAAATCGTACCAGCAGCGATGGGAGAGCACGTTTGGCAAGCAGCATATCGCACGGTGGCATCCCCAAAGCATCATCGAGCTGCTCCGAAAAGAAGGCAAAACCATGCTGCTTCTCGTGACGATCGGCGTTTGCGGCAAGTGTCGTCTCGCCTTCCTTTTCTTGATCCATGTATCTCATCTATGTGAATATTGTAGCCTCCGTTCTGGACTGCTTGATCGAGTTCGGGGTCAACAGCCTCGGTGATGTCAGAGCAAGCTTTCTTGCTCTCGACGCTTTGCGCAAGTCCGATTTCTCAAAGTTTGCTGCGTGGAGCGCCTTCACGATCACTGTGGGCCTCGTTGGCATGCTGTGGACTCGATTCGTGGATCTCGTCGCCGTCGGATCCGGAATTCCCGAAATGAAGACGATCATTTCGTGTGATATGCGTAAGGAAGCCGAACACTTTCTGGGAACACGCACGCTCTTCTCGAAGGCCGGCGGGTTGGCCCTGGCCATGGGCAGTGGGTTATCCGTAGGCAAGGAAGGGCCCTTCGTGCACACGGCGTCGATTATCACGCATCGCCTGATGCGGCACTGCAGCTTCTTTCAGCGTATCTTCCAGAACGACGTTCTTCGCCGCCACATGTACAACGCTGCATGTGCTGTGGGAGTTGCGTCGACGTTCCGAGCCCCCATCGGAGGAGTGCTGTTCGCAATTGAGGTCACCAGTACAGTCTTCATGGTCACGGTAAGTTCTCTTCACATAAAATTTCTAGTATTGAGTATCCTAACAAATCTGGTCTGATAGAACTACTGGCGCGCATTTGTGGCGGCGATCAGCGGATCCATCGCTCGGCAGCTAGTGCGCATGCTCCAAGAAACGCAAGTCACCGCCTTCCATCCCATGTTTCCCACATCATTTACGACCCTGTCGTTCTCGTACGCCGAGTTCGCAGCGTTCGCGTTGTTGGGCGTGCTCATGGGCATTTCTGGAGCGGCCTACGTCACGCTTTCGAGCATCTTCAAGCGCCAGTGGAAGCTTCGCACGGCCAGCTACCCTTTCATTTGGTCGTCAGTACTTCTCATTGTGACGTGCTGTGTGCTGTACATGCCGGGACCATTCAGTCGACTATCGTTTGCGAGAACGCTCTACGATCTGTGCAGCCCGAAGGATCTCGCAGGTGTGTGGACGAAGGAGTCATCGTCCATGTCGGTCTTCGTGCTGCTGCCAGTTGCAGCCATCGTGCGGCTCGTGGCCACTACCTTCTCGACTTCGTTGCCGCTACCGGCAGGTGATTTCATCCCAACGTTCGTTGCCGGGACAGCTCTCGGCCGTCTGTACGGTGAGCTTCTCAAGCTTTGGTTCCCCTCAAGCGAGATCGTGCCAGGCGGCTATGCGCTCGTCGGTGGCGCGGCATTTGTCGGCTCAGCGACCCACACGGTGTCAGTCGCGGTGATCGCTCTGGAATTCACAGGCCAGTTCGTGTACATGACGCCATTGATCCTGGCCGTGCTGCTTGCCTCGGGCATCGGCTCCGCGCTCTCCGTTTCACTATACGAGAGTGTCATCATCAGCAAAGGGCTAACGTACTTGCCACTGCTGCGCGTGAATCAGCTTGAAGGCTTCAAAGCCAGAGACGTCATGGCCATCGAGTTCCCCATTGTACCAATGGAGACGACTTCCCGCCACATCCGCTTCGTACTCGAGCGCAACCTCACGATGGTCAACTTCCCGGTGGTCGACGACATCGAATCCATGATTTTCTACGGCTGCGTGAGTCGGGAGTCTCTCGAGAAGTTACTCGAAGCTACAGTTGAAGAGGTCACATCACTGCCACCAATCGATGAAGAAGCCTCCTTACACTCAGAGATCGAGATCAGGACCCCAAAGCTCGACGAGCTCCGCACCGAAACAGCGCTGTCAACGTCCCAGCCTGTGGCGATGCCGGGCTCGCCTCGATCCTCTGGTAGTCCCAGGAAGAAGCTTCCATCCGTACCTCTGCTGCCGCTGCGAGACATCAATCTGAAGCACTTCCCCTCTGTGACGATCGACTCGGCGGTGCTCCAGGTGGACTCGGACGCACCTGTGCAGACCGTGCACTTGCTGTTTGAGATGATGAAGTCGACGGCGATCTGGGTCACTCGCCGCGGCCGCTTGATCGGATTGATCCGACGCAAGCAACTCCACGCCAGCATCGCCGTGCTGAAACGAGAGATGGAGGCCATCGCTGTGTAGCGGATCTTCTGGTATTACTAGTAGTGCACCCACCACATGAGACTGAACCCACCACCTGAGAGATCTGGCCAGTTGGGTGGATACACAAGGGATCACATGCCGAACGGAAACCCAACCAACTCATCGGATACGTATACTTACTTCCGCATAAAATAAGAGAACCCACCGAATCGAATCGAATGGACGAACCGGCCGGCGAGCTCTAGTTCTTGGCACCCTCCTGCTGCTGGACTGAAGCGCAGTCGGCGACGCTTGACTGCGATCTGGCTCGGCGTTCCATCCGCCAAGCCACGCCTCTTCATACCGGTGCAGGCTTCTATAATTGCGCTTCTACGAGATTCGAGGAAACGGAAAGACGGATAATTAGAGACGATGATCATAAGAATTAGGATACGCTTGCTAACCCCATGCACGCAACGGGTGGTCCCGAAGGCACAGAGGTCCACAAATGACTGAAAATGCAGGCAAAAGTCAAAGCAATCAGCTCGTAGTGTTCGTACCGGTGATGCTGCCGCGTCCTCGTGGCTTCTTGGCGTGCGGGTAGCCGAGAATTCCCAGTGACTCACGGCTGTAGCCCGGTGCGCTCTCGCGGAAGGAGCCCGTGTTCGAGTTGAAGGTATCGTTGCCGCTGGTACCGCGTCCGTAGGCGCCCGATGCGTAGCTGTCTCGGTCAGAGTAGTCGTCACCAAAAGATTCCGCAAACTGGCGCTGGCTGGATGGCTGAGCCTGAGTGGACGTGAAGCGAAGCGTTGGACGGTCGCTTGGGACCTTGGTGCTGTTTCTCCGCAGCGACGTAGCACGCACGTAGCTCTGTGGCGAAGTGACGTGGCCCGACGCGTACGGCGAGTCCGAGTGGTATGGCGCAGCCTGGACTTCATCAGCCATCGACGAGAAGCGCTCGCGCTCCTTGACCTCTTCAGTCTCGCGCATGTCGTCAATATCAAAACTTGAGCGGCCGCCGGCCTCCTCTTCCTGGGCGCGTGATGGCACCACTGGAGCTTGGAACGTTGGCACGGCACGTGTGCTTCCACGGAAGCTGCTGTTGCTTGGGGCGCGTTCAGTGGTCACTGGCTTGCTGAAAGCGAACGACTGCGGCGCCACGTACGTCGTGTAGGTCACACGAGGCGCACCAGCCGCGACCTCCTGCTGACGCGTCTGCTGCTGGGTTTGCTGCACAGGCGCTGCCTGATACTGGGTCTGCTGCACAGGAGCCGACTGGTACTCGTACTGCTGCTGCTGCTGTTGCTGAGGTGGCGGCGTGACCTGGCGTGGGGCCTTGGTTTCTCCGTACGGGTTACGCGCCGCCGCACTGGCAGCCACAGGCGTCTCGGCGTCGTCGAACGCGACGGTCGGCGAGTTGGGCTCGCCGTCCGACTGGTCGTCCGTGCTGTTGTGGAGGCTGTTTTCGGCCGCGTACGTCGGACGCTCGGGGCTACGCGGGTGGCCCTTGCCCGTCGGCGACAGGTACTGGTTGTCCAGGCCATCCTGAGGCGTCTCGACCTCCTTCGGGCCTGAACGACGGCGCCGAATGAAGAAGATGGAGCCCACGATCAGCAGCAGCGCGCCAACGGCACCGAGCACGGCGGGAAGCACCACGCTGGAGCTGCCGCCGGAGCTCTTGCTGCCAGCAGCTCCACTGCCGTCATCACCAGCGCCGGTCGACGACACGCTGAACTGGAACGCGGACGTCGCGCAGCCCGTGGTGCCGCCGAACTCAAACGATCCGCTTTGCGACTCGCCGTCGGCCGACGACAGCGTGACCTGGACGTTCTTGAACCACTGCGTGCCGTTGGCGTTGCCCGTGTTCGGGCTCGCGAAGAAGAAGAACGCGTCCTTGTTCTGCGTGGCCGCCAGTCCGCTGATAGACGCGTTCACGACAGGCTTCTGCGAGTTGTAGAACTGGAGTGGGATGTACGAGTTCGACGCGCCCTCCATCAGACACGCCTTGACGTTGCCCGTGAGGAACGACGCCGGGCAGTTGGCGAACCTGTAGCTCACAGTCGCGTTGTTCGAGTTCGGGTCGATCGCCAGCTGCGACAGCGCCGTGCTCGAGAGCTTGAGCTCGCCAGCCTTACAGCCCACGCACACGTCCAGGACGTACGCCGTAAGGCTCGCCGCGACGCCTTCTTTCGTGACCTTGATGCAGCGCGCGCAGCCGTCGTTGAACGTCACGTCCTTGGCTGACACCGACGCGTAGAACTTGAAATTGTCGCTGTTGCTGTCGATGCCCTTGAGGCGGCACGAGCCCGTGTCCGCCGACTGCAGCACATACTGCGTCACCGTCGCCGTGGTGCTCTGCGCATCCACAGACGCAGCCGACGCGGCTACGGCCACTGCCGCCGCCGTCGCTGCTCGCCAGGAGACCATTTTCGTTGGAAGCTGGGGAGTCGTTGGTGTTTCCGCCAACAGTATCTATCCGTGTGTCGTCGGTCTAGCTCGTCCGTCTTGTTCGCGGATAGACAGTTTGTCGGTCTATCGAGCGAGCAAGGGAAGGAAGAAGCCTCGAGATGATCCGCGGATAGATCGATCGCTGGTTCTCTAGAAGAATGCCGCGATTTTACTGAACGACGCTGTGGCGTCGTGGAGGATAGAGTGACGGAGGACTCCTCTCAGAGGAGAGAGGAGCGGCCGCGCAGACTGGCGTTTAGGCAGCCGGTGGGACCCACCGTGGGTGGCGAATGGGGCGGGAAGCAGCGAACTGCGCTGGCCTCGTCTGTGCACCGCTTATTCCGCTTGTCACGTCGCACAGGACTGGACATCTGAAGCTCAACCTAGCCCTCATCAGTTGAGGACGAAGAGATCGTCACACCGTATCTGGGGACACCCTTCTGGGAAGCTTTTCTTAGACAACATCAGCATTTCGACCTTCCGAAGTCTATATATACTAGTAATTGGAGCGTATGGCATGCCACACACTCAATTTGTTGAAGCAAAATCTTGCGATTTGATTGGCTGAACATAGAGCGTTCTCAGCTCGGAGGACTGACGAGCCTTATTTCAGTTGTTTTTCTTGAAATCTCGACTTTTCTGAGCATGTTCGCCACCGCCGAACTGGCGGCATCGTTTCTCGCATTCGAGAATTGGATCGAGTGACCAACTTGTCGCTGCATTACAGCACGAGGAGTCATTGCCAACAAATCGGTCTGGAAAGCCACCGAAGCCAGCCCAAGTCTTTACTTCTACCGTCATCTCTTTGGCACCCTTCATCCGTTGGACACACAAGAATCGACGAGGGATTCATCTTCGTCACCGTTTCATCTAAATTTTTCGTTTTCAGCATCGATATCCACGAATCGAACGAAGAAACTTGGGTGAACGATCGGGAGGTGCAGAGGATGTCAGTGTCTTGGGTGCACAACGCAGTTTGGGTCCTAACTTGGACACACCCACCGCACCCACAATGAAAAATGGAGGTTGTGCTGGAACTTGGGTTTCAGTTCGAGTTTGTGAAACCCTCAGAGGTTCTCCTCCATCACAAGGTTACACTGTGAAAAGTAACCATTAACTTAGTGTGGACAACGTTAACCAAACAAATCCAATCCCCTCGATCTTCCAGACGCCGGCAATCTAGTCGAATGATGCGGCTCCTCGTCGCCTCCTTGGTCACTCTGCTCGTCGCTACGCCATGTGCGATCGCATGGGGAGTGAGCGAAGATGAGCTGCTTCAGCTTCCGCGCTGGGACTACTGGCCGCCGCTTCCATCTCGCCCGTATTTTAGCGGCGACTACCTCGCCTCTCGACCAGGTCGGAACCACCTGAAGCCGCAGACGTTCGAAGCAATCGACCTCTTCAACCTAGATCTGGACACCGCACCCTCGGCAAATGTGCTCTACTACGGAAGCGTTTTGCTCCGTCCTACAGTGCTGGAGGGAGATGCCGCTATTGCTGACGTGGCTGTGGAGCGCGCGTTTGCGTTCGCTCGAAAGAGTATCAAATCGAGTGCGCAAGTGAACCTCTCGCCCTCAGCAGAGCTTGCGCGGGCGGTCGTGCTTCCTCTCTCTATCACGGGAGATAACGGAGAGTCGGAGATGGTCGTCGCTCACCAGTACACGACAACGAAGCGAGAGACCAGACACTTCAAGAGCCACGTCTCGCTCGGCATCAACTTCTACCTGACGATCAAGGACACCAAGTTCAACTTGCAGCACCGCGTTGTCATCGCACTAGACCGAGAAGGTGCGCATAACATGTTCCAGCACACGTACGCCAGCCTCAGCGACAGCAGCGTCGGAAATGAAGCATGTGTGGAAGGTGGTGCCCGATGTGCGGTGTACTCTCAGTCAGCGTCAAATCCTCGGATTCTTTCATACAACGTGTGGAACACGAACCCATCCAACGACGTCTATGGCTCATCTCGCCGCTGGAATCAATACATCAAGCGCATCGACCATCTTGTCAAGTTCGTTGTCGACGCCCGCGCTGATATCATCGGTTTCCAGGAAGTTCGATACGACGGAGTGTTTGGAGATCGAGGCCAGCACGCGCAAATCCAGCATCTCGCGCAAAGACTTCCAGGGTACCAGTATGTCTATCAAGCAGCGATGAGCTACATCAATGACCGCTCACCGTTCGAAAGAATCGAGGAAGGGCCAGCGATCTTCTCCAAGTTTCCGATTGTCCACACGGATTACTTGCTGCTGAGTCGTGATCCCAACGACCCCAATGATTCGCACCAGCGTCTGTGTCTCCATGCAGTGATCGACCACCCTTCGTGGGGATGGATTGATGTGTACGTGACCCACTTGTCGCTTGCTGAGCGATCCCGGGAGAAAACCATGGTCGAGATCTGGGAGTACATGAAGCAAGGGAAGGGTGTGACCCAGGTTTTGCTTGGAGACTTGAACGCTGAGCCCCAGTCAAGAGGAATCAAGTTTTTACGAGGAGAAGCTAAGCTCAACGGTATCAAGACGGATCTCAGAGACGCGTGGTTGGAGAAGCATAACGAGGCCGAGCCTCGCTCTCCCGACCCCATCGACAGGGTGGCACGTTTCACATTTCCATGTGACGACCCAGTCAAGCGCATAGATTTCGTCTTGTACCGAGGAAAAGGAGGCGTTCGCGAGTGCGAAATCGTTGGCCAAGACCCGACAGAGGATACCAAGGACTACCGCACGGATGTGGGGATGCTCCATCATCGCAGCCCTGTGTATGCTTCGGACCACCGTGGCGTCGTGACGGAGTTCGTCTAAAAGCTGCAAGAGCATGACGAGCGTCGGCCGCCAGGAGAGGCAACCGCTCGACTGGGTTCAGCGGTTGAATAATCAACGAGGACTACTGTAGCACCCTTGGAGTTCATCTTGAAGTCGCTCTTACTCGCTACGCCCCACAGATGAAACTGCTCGTCGTGCGGCATTGCCGTCCTCACACATTGCTTCGTGGCTCCGGCTTCTAAATGAATTCACATTGATCTTCAATGCCGTTTCGAGATTTGAGTCGACGAAGTTTCCTCGGCCCACACGTTCCTGCAGAGGAGTGGTGCAGCTTGCTCTTACTGCGTGCTAGTTTGTACCGATACCAACCACACCTCCCACAGAGATTCATTCGTGCCGACTGTGGCTTGGTTCGCAACTCTGGCGACACTTTTCCCGTGGGCGTCAACTTCAACTGCATAGCATCCATCAGAAACCACATCCTCCCTCGCATGAGGCTCTTCTCGCCTCTACACGAACCGCCACCTCCTTCCCATAAGCTCTGGGTTTCCCCACCGAATCCGCTCCTCCTCTATTCGTGGAAGATCTAGTTGATTGCGGGCGTTCTTGCTAGAGTCCTCCACGTCCAGAGCTGACAAGAAGTCGGACTTCGTACGGCTCGCACTGGCCACTTGGATTACCAGCACCCACCAGACTGCCATCCGCAGGCGCACCGCGACCTCTACGGCTGAAGTTCTTTAGCACTGCTAGTGATGGATGGCTACATCCGCTTTCTTCGATCAGGTCGCGCTACAGTACTGTACCAGAACGGCATCTCACGCCGTGAGCAGCGAGCATGTGTCGGGCTTTGCTGCCCACTCGATTTCTCTCGCTGGGAATGCGTGTCTATCTCCACATTCCTGCATGTCGCCGTTGGAATAGACGGCATCTCATGTAGTAAACGTGATCCGCCACTAGATTTCAAGGAGCATTTCCAAGCCGAGCGGAAGATTTCGACACGTTGCAGGAGCAGTGTGACTTCCAGCTGCTTCAACATCCCGCGTCGAAGATTTGCCGATATACGTTTATACAGGTAAATTTTAATAGAGATGTGACAGAGCTGGGGTGGAGTCGGAAACATTTGATTCCTTTCTAGAGGCTTACTGATTTCGGCTAGTTCCGCCCAGCCAGATGGCCACGTCATGAGTCGACGCGCTGACCCAAAATGCCGCGTGGAACCTACATGCTGGTAGATTGATCTTCCTTTTGTACCGTACACCACGTCTATCCTCTGCACAACGAGTCTACAGGAGGATAGTCCGACTCGGTTTGATTTGGTTCCCGCGTCTCCTTCGGCAGACCCTCTCTCCGCTCGAGGAACCCACCGCCCACAATCCAAATTGACGCCTCGCAGCCATGCGCCACATCAAGTATGCCCCCAAGCTCATGCCGATCAACGAAGACTTGACGGCGAGCATGATGAAGGTCAAGGGCGGCGCGAAGGAGAAGGCACCTGTGCTGATGTACCAGCGAACGCGACCGGCAGCCAACTCGCGAAGCGTGCAGCAGCCGCAGCAGCCAACTACCAAGAAAGACGAGGCGCCTGAGAACTCAAATGAGGCGGTGCCTGTCGCGCTTGAGCCGCTACGTCAACGAGCAGACACAGCTCTGACTGCGCCACCGAAGATCTTGCCGGACGGGAAGGTTGAAAACAAGTATGGCCGCACCGTTCTCCACGACGCAGTTCGGAAAGGCGATGTCGCTGCCGTTCAGCATCTCCTCCACACACAGCCTGAGCTGCTGCGCCAGCCTGACAAGCGAGGCAATCAGCCATTGCACTACGCCGCTAACGCTTCGACCAAGAATGGCAGTCAGCTAGTCTACTACCTGCTGAAGGCTGGCGCGTTTGTCAACGCAGCTAACGAGCGCCAGCAAACGCCACTGGTGATCCAAGTTATTTCCAACGAAAGCGACGACGACATGGTTGTCCGTCTCCTCCTCCACAACAATGCGAAGCCTCGACTCAAGGTGACGGATTCCATGATGTTGTCCCAGTTCGCGAGCTCGCGTGGCCTTCACAAGATCGCCACCGCCTTGTGCGAGTACATGTGATCTTCGTCACGAAGCAGGTGCATGGTATAGAGCGTGAGTGGTAGAACAGTACAGTAGTTGATCGCACCCGCCCGTGGCGATCTTAATTTAACACGATAGAAGTGCATCCCTCTTTTGAACTCCACGCGTACGATGTGATGGATACCCAGGAAGAACATCAGCGACTCGTCCAGCATCGCAGCATTGGAGCGGGATGTCGCGCATTGCGGGCAACAAACACCACACGGCCCCACCATCGACGCATCATTCCGAATTCATCCATCGGCATGAGCACAGCCACCTCATCGGAAGCCTCATTGGCGTGCACAATGCACTGCAGCGGGGTCTCCTGTCCATTCATGTGCCGCCGTGTCCCTCCATGGCAAGCTCCAGCTCCTCCTGCCGCAACCGCGGACGGTCTTTGTGCTGTAAAAAACCGGTTCCACCGATGCTGTTGTTGATGTTACCATCACTCTGTGGAGCCGACAGTGGTGGTCACTGAGTCTCGAAACGAGCTCAAGTCTGATTCTCAAAGCCTTTCACATATAATATTCCTTCTGCCGATCATCTACTACATGGGTTTTTACCTTTTCTTTACCCCTACAAACCCATTCTTTGTCATAAAATGATACCCTGTTGGGCTACTCCTGGTGGCAAACGGTGGATGTTTTCGCATCAACTGTGCGTGGGGTCACTTTTTGCCTTGTGTGTGCGAGCGGTGTTGTCTCGTTGCGAAATTGCTGACGTCGCGGCGGTCCGGCCAGCAGTCGCCGAACTCCGTGCCCTTCAGTTCTCCTTGTTGGCGTTGGTGGGTTCTCGCCAACGAATTGCTGCTCTGCGGACGAACAATTTCCACAAGTTCACTTCCGATTGCGTACTGTTGGTGAAAAGACCAATTTTCTCGCTTCGTGGAGAGAATCGCCAACACTTTGATCGGCATTCGTTGGTGACAACTCCGCCAATATGGGATTCCTCAACGGCGCCTCAGCCACGAAGAAGGCTGAGAAGAAGCCGCTGCTGGACGTCACGACCAGCGATGCCAAGTACGACGCGAATGCCACCGAGGCCGTCGGCGCCAAGGGCTTCGGCGACACGTGGCCGAAGAACTTCAAGGGCTTCGGCGCCAGCGTGCTGTTCACGTGGATCAACCCGCTCATGGAACTCGGCTACAAGCGCCCTCTGCAGCAAGACGATCTGTACCAGCTCGACCCGGATAACCGCGCCAACTACGTGGGCGAGGTGTTCCAGAAGAACTGGGAAGAAGAGGTGCGCAAGAACCCGGCGTCGCCCAGCTTCGCGTGGGTCTTGGCGCGGACGTTTGGCTGGCAAGTGGTCCACGCGGGCTTCCTCAAGCTCATCCACGACTCACTCCAGTTCGTGGGGCCGCTCATGATCAAGGACATCATCGCGTACCTCAAGGACCCGACGGCGCCGCTGTCGCAGGGTCTCGAGTACACGCTCATCGTGTTCGTATCGGGCGTGATCCAGTCGTTCACGCTGCGAAACTACTTCTTCTACTGCTTTGAGACCGGTCTGCGAGTGCGCAGCGCCGTGTGCACAACGGTGTACCGCAAGTCGCTCGTGCTCTCGGCCGCCGCGCGCCAGAAGAAGACCACGGGCGAGATCACCAACCTCATGTCGATCGACGCGCAGCGTCTCCAGGAACTGACCAACTACATCAACAGCGTGTGGTTCTCGCTCTTCCAGATCATCGTGTCGTGCTTCCTGCTGTACAAGCAGATCGGCGTCTCCACCTTCGCGGGTGTCGCGGTCATCATCCTCATGCTGCCGGTGACGTCGGCGATCTCCAAGCTCATGCGCCGCCTGCAGCTCAACCTCATGAAGGTCAAGGACGAGCGTATCAAGATCTGCCACGAAGTGCTCTCGGGCATGAAGGTGATCAAGCTCCAGGCCTGGGAGAACTCGTTCACGCGCCGCGTGATGGAGTTCCGCCACCAGGAACTGGCCAAGCTCGAGACGTACATCTACGCGCGCAGTGGCTCGATCACGCTGTTCTCGGCGATTCCTTCGCTCGTGACGGTCGCGTCGTTCCTCTGCTACGTGCTGCTGGGCAACACGCTCGATGTCGGCACGGCTCTCACCAGTCTGGCGCTGTTCAACATCCTGCGATTCCCGCTGTTCATGCTGCCGCAGGTGCTGAACTCGATCGTCGAGGCCAGTGTGAGTGTCGAGCGTCTCCGCGACTACTTCACAGAGGAGGAGCGCGTCAAGGTCGGCCAGGGCGACTTGAAGGAGGTGGGCGTGAAGGTCGTGGACGCCGACTTCACGTGGGAGGCCACGCCGCCGCCTGCG